>CAUYPK010164809.1:0-14682 GCA_963574355.1 Loris lydekkerianus | reverse complement strand
AGAGTCTCACCCAGTTGACAAAGTTCATGACCCATGGTCCTGATTACAGATTAGAAAATGTCTCATATAACTTGATTTCATAAAGTCTCCAACTCTTTTCATCCACAATCTGGGAGTGTTCCTGCTTATCCAAAGATGTAAAAAAAAAAAAAAAAAAAAAAAAAAGAAAAAAGGAAAAAGAAAAAAAAAAAAAAGTTGGAAGGAGCCTTAGAGGCAATTGGTGAAGACCAATCTCCTTCCTAGTCCAGAAGGCGTTCCTGTAACATCCTGGAATGGGGCCTGTTGAGCGTCTGGACAGACTTGTTTTCTGTAGTAGTTCAAAGTCACGTTGGCAGCTCTGGCCATCAAAAGGAGCTCAGTGTAATAAAAGTTGCTGTGCTCACAGAAACAAGGCATATTTTAGTCCCAGCTCTGGTACTTTAACCTCTGAAACTTTGGACCAGTCAAGTTGCCTCTAAAAGAGGGTAGGACTAGATCATCCTTAAAAGTTCCATCTGGCTCTAAAATTCTCTTGTTTCTAAAGTTTCTTTATTTTTGAGCTTAAATTTATCTTTTTTCTTTGTAAAAAAGGACTTCAAATCATAGAAGCAATGGCACAGATCAAGTCAACTCCTGTAAGTAAATAAATGCAAAGAAAGATACATGTTTATTAGAGATGTCTGTCTTAGCCAAATGTCTCCTGTGTGTGGAGGGATGAGGGGAGTTCAAATCCTATAGATTTGTTGGTTTATATATCCTGCCAACAGTATTTTACTTAGAAAAAGAAAAAAAAAAAAAATCCCTCAAGAAGCAAGTGTTTCCACAATGGCAAGGATTGTGCCAGAACCTCACCTTTGTCCTACAACCAGGGGGGCTGGACCTTGCACTCTATACTCTATGCAAGGTATGTCAGATAAGAAACAGAAGTTATTCTTTTTTTGAGACAGAGTCTCACTTGGTCACCCCTGGTAGAGTGTCATGGCGTCATAGCGCACAGCAACTTCAAATTCTTTGGTTCAAGTGATCCTCTTGCCTCAGCCTCCCAAGTAGTGGGACTATAGGCGCCCGCACAATGCCCAGCTATTTTTAGAGATGAGTTCTCGCTCTGGCTCAGGCTGATCTCGAACCTGTGAGCTCAGGCAATCCTCAGCCTCCCAATTGCTGGGAATACAGGCGTCAGTCACCGCACCCTACAGAAGTCATTCTTTATTCTTTCCTGCTCCCCATTCCCAAAGTGTTACAATGTATAGTAAATTCTGCCCTAGCATATTTTCCAAATGTACCTTTCTTCTCCTTTTGCTGTGTCCCTCCAAGGTAAAGCTGTGTCCCTCCAAGGTAAAGATTTCCCGGTACCCGGTAAATGTCCGTATTTCCAGCATCTAACTTGATTCCTTATTCAGTATTAAATAATGACCCAAGGGTTGCCTTCACTCACAGAGCTAGCCGTTAACCCTCAAGGGGATCATGAAACAGTGAGGGGGGTAGGGAATCTAGAATCTGTAGTTTTTCAACAACAACAATGCACTAGTTGGTGTCTTCCTGCAGGGTCAAGGGAGAAAGAGGGATGGCTGAGAGGGCTGCAGAGGGGTTGTTGACCTAACAGTCAGGAAAATATTGGAGCAGGAGGACACACTAGTCAGGCTCACACGTTACTATATTAGTGAGGTATAGTGGAGCCTTAGAAATTGTGCCCATGGGACACCTGGCTGCGAGTGTCAGGAGCCAACCCCTGCCCTCTGCCAGCGCCTCCACACAGATCTCAGGAGGGTTGGGCCCGACAGATTCTCGGGTTCCACGCTTTCATTCTGGGGTATCAGCCTGGCCCTTTTGGGAGGACCGAGGACTCTGGGCGCCAGACTTGCAGAAAGCCTCCCAGTTGTCTGGGCGTCCCTCCAACCCCTGGGGAGGTTTGGGGCTCGCTTCTGCTTTCCCCACCTCTGCTCACCAGCAACAACCCGACGTCCCGGGGGCGGATCCCGCTTGCCAGCAGCCGGGTACTCTGGCCGCGCCCCGCTCGCGCTCTAGGAGGTTGTGCGGGAGAAGCAGCGCCTAGGGCCGCCACTCCTCCGAGCCCCGCGAACCCCGACTCCTTCAGACCTCTCGCCGCCGGGAGAAGACTACTGAAAGGCAGGGCGCAGCCCGGAGGACCAGGGCTTTCCCGGCCCCGCCCAGGAGCCTGTGAACTGAAATTCAGAGATCAGGCCTCTGATTGGCTTTCTGCAATCCGCCACCGCCTTCTCTCGGTAAGTGCCGCAGTCGGAATCCGGCTACCTTGTCACTAACTTGGACTGCTTGTTTCTGATTGGCTCGCTGGGGTTCGGCCCCGCCCCGTCCCGCCGTGAGTAGCCATTTAGCAGGCTTTCGGCCTCGCGGTTCCGCCCAGTCCGCCAGTCAGCTAGGCCACGTGGACCGCCGCTCTCAGCGTTCTGAGTGTGGTGAGAGGACTCCTGTCCTTGCTGTGGTTCCGCCTTGTACTGGAGGCACGTATGCTGGAGGCAGCATTCGAATGTGCGGCCCGGGATAGACGAGACCACAGCAACGGCGAGGGTCCTGATCAGAGGTTCTGACAGGCCTGGCCGCCGTCAACTCCCGACCGGGCCTTCCGCGTGTACTGGAATGTTGTAAAGGTCTTACTTGTCGAATGTAGTAAGTTCTACACGCTCCTTGCACAGACAGGAAGCTGAAGCCTAGATGACATAGACCCTGATCACCCAGTTCTCAGCTTTGCCTTTTGGCACAGCACCAGAATTTCCTCCTCTTCCCCGACCCATTTAATTCAACCTAATACATGGTAGAGGGAGAGTGAAGGCTGCCCCAACGGGTTTCCCAGGGGGCTGAGGCCACCACGGTTCAGGTTTCCTGTGAAGAATTAGTCATTTACACTGAGAAGTGGAACTGGTAACTGGGTCAGAATCTTTATTTAGATAGAGCAATCGCTCTCCCTGCGGTAAAGTCTGCAGAAATCACATGATTTTCAGAAGGCTGCATGGGATTCATGGATAACAGCCAGATTAGCTGGATGACCTTTTTGGTTTTTTTGAGACAGAGTCTCACTATGTCGCCCTCGGTAGAGTGCTGTAACGTTACAGCTCACAGCAACCTCAAACTCTTGTGCTTAAGCGAGTCTCTTGCTTCAGCTTCCCAAGTAGCTGGGACTACAGGCGACCGCTACAATGCCTGGCTATTTGTTGTTGTTGCAGTTGTCATTGTTGTTTAGTAGGCCCGGGCAGGATTCGAACCCGCGGCCCTCTGTGTATGTGATGGGCACTATAACCACTGTGCTTACAGGGGCGCCCTAATTGGATGATCTTAATCGTCAAGAGCACAAAGCCTTGTTAAGTGGCTTGATGCCCTTCTCCAGCCAACTAGGACTTCTCTGGTAAGTCAGAGCACTGTCTACTGGAAGAGAGAAGAGTTCTAGACACCAGTCCACTCTTACCTGCAACTTGGTCTCTATTTTGTTTTTGCTAATGCTTGTACTACCCTTTCCTTTCTGTCAGAATATAGCACATTCTGGTTATCTGTAGTCATCCTGATTGACTTGGATGAATCCCAAACCTCTACAACCTCCTATTGAAGACCTCTATTTCAACTTTCGATTTTTTTTTTTTTTTGGCCAGGGCCAGGATTGAAACTGCCACCTCTGGCACATGGGGACCGTGCCCTACTCCTTTAAGCCACAGGCACCGCCCTTGATTTGATTCTTATCTGATTCATTTCTAATATCCAAGGAGCAGGGCTGTCTTTTTATTTTATTTTATTTTGCAGTTTTTTTGGGGGGGGTCGGGGCTG
The DNA here is from genome assembly GCA_963574355.1 of Loris lydekkerianus. NCBI lineage: Eukaryota > Metazoa > Chordata > Mammalia > Primates > Lorisidae > Loris > Loris lydekkerianus. Next base: position 10,911 of record CAUYPK010164809.1, on the reverse strand, counting down.
GGTTTTGAACCCACCATGTCCGGTATATGGGGCTGGTGTCCTACTCCCTGAGCCACAGGTGCCGCCCCTTTTTATACTTTTAAAATTTATTATTATTATTATTACTTTTGAGAGAGTCTATGTTGCCCGCGGTAGAGTGCGATGGCATCACAGCTCACAGCAACCTCCAACTCTTGGGCTTAAGCGATTCTCTTGCCTCAGCCTCCCAAGTAGCTGGGACTACAGGCACACAATGCCTGGCTATTTTTTTGTTGCAGTTGTCATTGTTTAGCTGGCCCCGGGCTGGGTTTGAACCTGCCAGCCTCTGTGTATGTGGCTGATGCTGTAACCACTGTGCTATGGGCGCCAGGCCAGGGCTGTCTTCTTAGAGCCTCAAGCGTGACATAATGTTCCATTCCTTTAGGTTGTCAAAAGTAATTTTAACTTGAATTTTTTGTAAAAAGAATTTTAATCCCATTGGTCTCCTTAGATCCCTTTACCTGTTATTCCCTCAGACAGTTCTTAAACTCTCTCCACTTCTCACTGTTCCATCTTTATTGGTCTTTTTCTACTCCTTTTAGGATTAGGGAATAGGACTGAAGATTGAATATGGAAATTATGAGGATTGAAGAGACAGGGCTACTACATCTACAACTGCCTTTTTGGTGTGTGTATATTTCCACTCCCTGCACCTTCTTTAGAAATATTGTACTTTGTAAATTGCCTTATTACTTTGAGCACTTCATTTTAAAAATCCTCATATAAACCTTCTGTGGATTTTAAATTATGTCTTTGTGATAAACTATGCAGAGTCTGATTACTGGGTGTAAGAATACTCTGAAGGCTGTTAATACAGGCTGCTACATCATGTTTTTCTTCAATAGTGCCAAAAATGGATGTCATGATAAAAAGTTGCACCAATCTAAGACAGGAAATGTCATGGTAAGTTGGGCATAGGGGCACACGCCTGTAGTCCCAGCTACTTCAGAAGTTGAGGTGGGAGGATTGCTTGAGCCCAGGAAGTTGAGGTCACTGTGAGTTATGGTAAAGCCACTGCATTCTAGCATGGATGACAGAGTGAGAGTCTGTCTCAAAGAAACAAAAACAAAACACCTAATAGCCCAGTAATTTTATACTTCCTTAAACTACTCATTACAGGTTGTTTAAAATTCAGGGCTAATACCATGAAAAACTAAAAGTTCACAGTGATAACACAAGTGTTATTATACAAGCAGATTCTGTGGGGATTACAGAATCTACTTTTGCAATACAAGTACACTGAACACAGGCTTTGGAGCTTAATATTTTGGAAAACTTAGCCAAACAACTCAAATTGAAAGGATAAAGTTGAAGTAGCTAATGTATAACTAAAAAACAAAACTGGCATCAAGTGAAAACTAAACCAACTAAATGCAACACTGATGATGGTCTGTTTCCTCAAAGATTGGATAAGCCTGGGCAGCGCCTGTGGCTCAAGGAGTAGGTGCCGGCCCGTATACTGGAGGTGGTGGGCCCCTGGCCAAAAACTGCAAAAAAAAAAAAAAAAAAAATTTGGATAAGCCATGCTTATGTTGATATTAGCCTTTGTAATGCAAACTTGTAGTACCAAGTTGGACTCCTTAGAAGGCTTTAAAGATGTGCCTGCCAGTTATGGTTTATGAATGCCAAAGTTTAATAAATGAGCCTTAATAATTCATTTAGTTTGTAATTAAGAGTGGGGAAAAAGGACTTACCTTTTTAGATATGTGGGAAGTCAACCATATTTTCAAAACATTCCTTTAGGGTAGAGACCTGTGGATGACCTGCTTCATGAGCACTAATGAACAGGCAGCAGAGTTGAGGCGGGTGGATTGCCTGAGCTCATAGGTTCTAGACTAGCCTGAGCGATAGCGAGACCTCATCTCTGAAAATAGCCAGGTGTTGTGGTGGGTGCTTGCAGTCCCAGCTACTTGGGAGGCTGAGGCAAGAGAATAGCTTGAGCCCAAGAGTTTGAGGTTGCTGTGAGATATGATGCCATGGCACTCTACCAAGGGCGACAAAGTAAGACTGTCTCAAAAAACCAAAACAGATGAGGGGTGGGGGGCAGGTAGGCCCCCTTAGTTGGTCCTGCAGCATAGAAACACAGGAATACTTAACACCTCCAAGGAAAGGCCATTTCCTCTTGGAATACACAGTTCATAGTAGGCTTCCAATTCTGTCCTGAATGGTCGCTTTAACACAAACCACCTCCATAATAAAAGGTGGTTATGTACAATGTAATTTGTGAAAGGTCCATTTATTCAGGAAAACCAAAATCAGTGGATATTAATCCGTAAGATAAATGGAGACAGACTTCAGTTCAAAATTAGTTTTTTTTTGTAGAGACAGTCTCATTTTATTGCCCTAGGTACACAGCTCACAGCAACCTCCAACACCTGGGCTTAGGCGATTCTCCTGCCTCAGCCTCCTGAGCAGCTGAGACTACAGGTACTCACCACAATGCCCGGGTATTTTTATGTTACAGTTTGCCTGGGGCGGGTCTGAACCCACCACCCCCTCGGGATATGGGGCCAGCGCTCTACCCACTGAGCCATGGGCACTGCCCATTTTTTTTTTTTTTTTTTTGAGACAGGATTTTGCTATGCTGCCCAGGCTGGAACGCAATGGCCACACTACACTTTCAACCCCTGGACTCAAGCTAATTCTCCTATGTTAGCCTCCCAAGTAACTAGGACTACAGGTATATGCCACAAAGACATTTTAACCAAAACTTCAATCAGTAGGATGGGTTGCCTAGTGCAGTACAAAGTATTTGAGAAATGTCTTGAATTTTCAAGGTAAGACAATACTATTTGTACAAGTGATCCTGCTTGGGATGAAAAATTAGTCTTTTCAATTCTAAATTGTGATTGTGTGATCTAAGTATTTATTGGAACCCCTAAATCATATTCAACTTTGTTTCTTAAGGCCATCCTTATTTCAAGTCTTTACCTTGGTTTTCATTCTCATAAGCCCCAGAGTGGAAAGGAATTGCTAGATTTAAATATCAGAATAACTATGATCCACATTTGAGCAGTCATTATTAGGAATAACTAATGTCTAAACATTTAGATAACACGTTTGAAGAGAAACTTCTGGATAGCATCCCATTTCTTTTTAAGTTATGGTGTTTTATTTTCAATTACTACAAAATATTTTACAGCAAGAGTCAAATGTGATAATACAATTTTCTTTATTAAAAATAATTTACAGCATCAGTAATGTATACACAATTGTCATCAACTGGACTTGCCTTCAATATATTTCTATACAATACTTAACATTATTGAACTTAAAACTGTTACACTGTTTTGTTGGCTTTAAATAATAGACAATGATTTGTAGTTACTTGAGATATATGGTTTCATAGCCACATATTATGTGTATAATTGATATAAACATTGACACTATCACCCTTTGGGGGGGGGAAAACACTGAAAAAGCCAAAGTCCATCCCCTTCTCCTCTCCTTATTACTCCAAATCAAACTAAGATAGGCTCAATATCCAGTATCTTAGTATCTTCTAAACCTAAAGGCAAAAGAAAGGTGTCTTTTAATTTAACCACAGAAAAATGTCACTCAAATAATTTCTCCTCATTCTGTCACTCATCACTGAGACAAGACAAATGCACTCAACAGTGTAACCATATTTCGATCAACTGTGATTCTGATGTATGGCTTAGCTTTACTTTCTTCCTTTTAAATACAACTGCAGTTTGATTACCAGCAAAAAACTGAACAATGTGACTAGAGGGATTTTAATACCTATCATATTCAAGTACCAACATGAAGATAAAACAGAAACAATAACAACTTTCCTCTTACAAACTTTTTAGGTGTAATAATGGCAATTCAGTGGCTGGATAACATTTTCGCTGATTTTATAGGAGCAGCAAAAGCCAAAGGTATGAAAATGGCAATGATATGTAGCATCATGTTTTAAAAAGATCTTTAAAATGTTGCTGTTGGTAATGACCTTTAAGTTTGTACTTTAATCTCACAACACTTACTTGCTTTTTTTGTGTGTGCCCCTTACACTGTCTTTTCACAAAATTTTTATATTTTTTTTATAACACAAAATTATCTAGATACAGTCAACAAAGTAGATAAGACATTAAAAAAAAAAAACAAAAAGCCAACAGATGCCAGATTTTTTCAAATACAGCATTTGGCTAGAAATACAATTATAAGTTACACACATTGGAACATACATCCGTCACTCTTTCCCAACTTAAAACCATGTTTGTTAAACATTTGGTTCATTGTATCTGAGCAAAAAATGAGAACTTTGATTTTGTTCCTGAAATACAAGATTTACTTGTATTATTACTAGACTAGGTAGACTGGAAATGTAAATGTTAAATTCATGGCTAGCTGGCTTTATCATTGTCTCCTGGATCTGATGTTAATGATGAATGCCTGTGCCTCTGCCCATGGACTATATACATGGTATAGAGCATGCCTTCAAAATAATAGATTCTCCCCCCACATACCATCTGGAATTACCATTTTTTTTTCAAAGCATATAACAGGTATCTTAACACTGAATTTGTTAAGATCTCCATCCCTATCTTATGTTTTCCTATAATAAAAAACACATGCACTGACAGATATACAGCATATATTGAAAACACAATATAACTTGAAAGTACCCAAGAAAATATTCTCTAGTCCATCTTTTTGTCAAAGCACATATTTGCAAAATATTTTCAAAAGATGGATTATGTACAAAGTTCTCAGTGGTGTTCATCCACTGGTTTGGTAGTTTCAGCATTTTAGCTTAAAACAAATAATTCTTTACTCTGCAATGTGAGCTAATTCTGAAATGCAATAACATTAAGTAGGTCACATTAAAAAAAAATCACTATACTTAACCTTTACCCTGCTAAGTTTAACTTCTTAGTTTTAAAAAGATATAGACCCTTCTGGAATTAATTACTCAACTTTTCTTTTTAAAGATGCCAATGTCTTTTTGACAAAACATTTCATGTGGTGGACAGACACATACTGAGACTATATGGTATTGACACAGCAACACTTAAGTGTTTTATCCTTACAGTTAGCTTTGGTTAAAACAGTAATATAACAAAACTATTAGAATCATGCATCCCAGGTGAAATAATGATTGAAAATGACAGGAAATCAATTTAATTAAGAAATAGCAACACTTAAAAAATGCTTAGGATTAAGCACCTATATAATTTAGGGTAGATAATTTAAAAGTCTAGAGTAAATCAGTTTAGAGTTTAATGATTAAATGAATTCTCCTCATGGACTATAAAGTGAGTGTGGAATTGTAGTTAATAATATCTAAAATACTAGGTTATAGGAAATTATAGTATCACATAGGGTAAGCAAAATACTTTTAACCCAATTAATATAATGCCATTTGAAGATTGCCAGAGGGTCACAGTGGCAAATTACTAAAAAATTAAGGGCTGTATCAGACGTGATAGATATTGAACTTCCATATTTGTCCACCTCCTTAAGTTTACCAGACATGTACCACATATACAGTAGGCCTAGTTTCTTGTGTCGACCACCTCTGTATGTTGACCAGTTTCCTACAGTCCCTTGGGCGGTCAACTTACAGAGATTCGACTGTATTTCCATTGCTAATACCATGGTCCATCTTCAGATGTGGAGGAAACTTTGGCTGGATTAGACAGAATGATTGTAATGTGGGCAGGTTTTATCACTTATAGTTAGACCAAGACTGAGGATAAACCTGACTTATATGACAAACTAAAAAAGCCAAATGTGTCCAGCTCAATTCTAAAAAAGAATCAATAAAAACCCATTTATAAATCAGATTCTAATGCCAATCATTTTAGAGTCATAATCTGGCTTCTTATATTTCAATGTGCTACTCTTAACCAACAAACAGTAGTACACAGTTTTATAGGTGCAAAACAAACAACTTAAGGAAGGTTATTCAAACATGTATAAGAATCTTCAACACAAGTTCAAATCTGCCTTTATTTACAAAACGGTCTGATAAAATATCTCCCCCCCCCATACTTACAGGTCTCTTCCACAACACACTTCACATGTTGATTTTAGCAATGTTAATAGCACCATTCGTATATTATTTAAAATCAAGAAGATTTCATTTCAGTCACTATGTTGATTCATAATCATTTACATCCATGAAGGAGATAAGTGAGTATACTGGGACTATCTGCAGCTCCATGGTAAGGATTCCTGGGTCCAGCAGAAAAGGCTTCACAGTTACCAGTTATGGAAGGTACCCATGGTGAATAGATACTATGAGAATTTTCGTGCCACAAAGTTTAATAATCCTCCATGTTTGTACAACATTATTTCCACATCATTTTCAAACGAAGCAATCACGCTGAACACTTTTCCAGTGCTTGTCTTTAAACAAATAAAAACATCTTATATGAGTGGTAAAATCTTCCAAGTATTACTTAGTGATTAAGAATATTTCCCTCAGTCTACAACCATACCACCCTGAATGTGCCCGATCTCGTCTGATCTCGGAAGCTAAGCAGGGTCGGGCCTGGTTAGTACTTGGATGGGAGAATATTTGTCTCAAAAAAAAAAAAAAAAAAAAAAGAGTATTTCTCTGTATTTAATGACTATACTTGCTACATATGCTGTCTGATTTTCCTGGTTCTAATTTCATACATTCTGATTATCTGTAACCCTTCTCCTGCTTGAAAAACATTTCAGATACCTGACCATGAGCTTCATAGCTAGGTAGAAAAATCGTTATTTTCAGCCCTAATTCTAAATGACAAGTCTACTATCCTGGAACACTAGATCAAAGTATGTTAATTTTGACATTGAGGAAGTTATACTCACTACTCACTTTACACCAGGTATTTCAATGCACATGATAATGCCTACATTTTCCCTTTATTTTCTTAGTTCTAAAATTTGTGTTTTAAACTGAGAATGTTCAACTCCACTTTCTCTTTGCATATGCCTGGGTTAAACTTAGATCACCAAGAGTTCAAAACCAGGAAAAGGAAGCTGACACAAATAACTGGAAGGCAAGCTACCCTTCCAAAGATCTTTTTTCTGGACTAAATATCCTATTCTTTCTACTTTTCTCTAAAGAACATGAACTACTTTAAACACAAGTTTTAGGTTATGTTCCATTTATAACCATTTCTTTGAGTATAGAATGCACAACCATGTATTTGAGAATTTTAGAGATACCTGAATATTTAATGTAATCCCAGGAGACAGCTCTCGAGGAAATGTTAAAGAAAATGTTTCTCTGCCAGACAGGCCCAAGAAATCTGCATTTTCTCCTGGAAGGAACTGTAGTGGAGCTATGCCAATTCCAATCAAATGATCTTTGTGTATTTTTTCATAACTTTCCGCCAAAACAGCTTTTACACCCTGTAACAAACGTGCATTTTATTTTTTCTAATCACTGTAAACATTGGTTTCACTGAGCATTTAAAGGGGGAAAAAAACACTTTTAGTTTAATACCTCATAAGAATCAATGATCTATTAAAGTATTTACAGAAACCTTTTAAAAGATTATTTTTCTGGATTTTTAAGGCATTCCCTGAGTTATTTGGGATCCACCTCTCTTCCCACCACTCCAGAGTTAAGTGCTGCCTCTGCCCACCACACAGAAAGAGCTCTATAAACAGGGTGGTTGCTTAAACATGGCAGATCTAACACACGTATTCTTCAACACTCACTCTTGGAATGCCACTGAAATGAGGGAATAAGGTATAAACATAAAGGAACAAAGGGAATAGGATGAGATTATAAAGATTTAAAAGATAGGTAACTGACTTAGATAATGTTAAAACTACAGAATGATAAACTAAAATCAGGGTGATACCAATGAGGTCTGAGTCAATTGCAACACAAAACCCAGGAAAAACTTGAGACTGAGAGGCATGAGATTCTCAGAACACTGGAATACTCATTATATAAATCAAGTCTATAAAAAGCAGATTTCCAGTTAAATCCCCACTCTAGACGAGTAAAGGTTAATTCTCTGGAGAAAATGAGCCGGAAAGGCTCTAGACTTCTTTTCCAAACCATTACTGTCTCCCTTGGTAGAGTGCCATGGCGTCACAGCTCACAGCAACCTCCAACTCTTGGGCTTAAGTGATTCTCTTGCTCAGCCTCCCAAGTAGCTGGGACTACAGGAGCCCACCGCAAGGCCTGGCTATTTTTTGTTGCAGTTGTCATTGTTGTTTTAGATGGCCCAGGCCGAGTTCGAACCCTCTGGCTTTGGTGTATGTGGCTAGCACCATAACCACTGTGCTACGGGTGCTAAGCCAATTAATTATTTTTGAAAGAAGTTCAAAGCACAGTAAATATATTCTTTTTTTACTCTTTTTATGATAAACATAATTTAAGTGTGTCATGGAAGCTCAACTATAGGTTCAAGTGTGTTGTGAGATAACTGCTCTAAAAAAAAAAGAAAAAAGAAAAGAGCTACTTGAAAGGCTGAGGCAAGAGAATCACTTAAGCCCAAGAGTTTGAGGTTGCTGTGAGTTGTGACGCCACAGCACTCTACTGAGGGTGACACAGTGAGACTCTGTCTCAAAAAAAAAAAGACACTGTTCTAAGTTCTCAAGAGTATTTGCACTTTAAAGGAAAAATGAAAGACTCAAGAAGATAAAGTTTTCATGATATACTATGAGGGTTGTGTTCTGGTTAGCCTTTTTACAACTAACTATACTTGTAAAGAAAAGTGTTTGTCAGTATGAAATAGCAGAAAGCACATGTCACATATGGCCTATATGCGTACAACAAGTAAACAGTCTCAGGAGAAATGTTTTCCTGGACAAGGGCTAGGTACCATAATCTCCTCCCATGAGGGTGGGGGAGAGGTGAAACCTTGCCCACTACCTGAGTCCCTTAACCCCTGATGGAGCAAATCAGAGAAAATCAAAAGAAAAGGAGGCAAGTAAAACTACCAATAGGTATAAGTAATTATCATAAAATAACAGTTTAAGACAATCTCTTTCCCCTCTACCATACTTTTTCACTGATAAAGGTTTAATCAAATTCACAGTATTAAAACACAATTAACTAGATGAGTACAAAGTACTAGCTAAGATCACTGAAATAAACAACCTATAAATATGAGATTCATGTAAGTATTAAAAAATTCAAATAGGCAAAATAAACTTTGACAGAACGTTACTGACAAAACAGAATATGTAAAACCATTTGAAGCTTACAATGATAAATTTTAAGAGTCAATACCAGTAAATATGGTCCTTTGGCAGCCCAGTCTCTTGAGTTTCCCGAACCATATTTTTTTCCTGCTAAAATAATCAGTGGAATACCTTCTTTCTGGTACAGCTCTGCAGCCTCAAATACATCTAGCTGTAGATTAAAACACACACAAAAATCTTTAATACAAAATTTTGATCCAGTTAACTGCCTAAATACTTTCTATACATCCTTACCATCTGTCCTGATGGAAAATGAATTGTTTTGGGTGCTGGCTTTCCAATAAACTTATTAAAAAGCTTGATATTTGCAAAAGTGCCTCTTGTCATCACAGCATCGTTACCTCTTCGGGCTCCGTAAGAGTTGAATTCTCGAGGGGTAAGGCTACAAGAAAGTTATGAAAGTCAGTTTTCAATCCAGATGGAAAATAATTATATACTATTGTATTACTCAGTTGTAAAACATATTCAAAAACATTTTTTAATTAGGGATAATTTCAAGCATGTACAAAAGTAAAAACAATCAAATAGTGAATGTCCAGATACCTGTCACCAAGCAATAATGATCAACTCAATGGACTCTTTGTTTCTACTACAGTCACTTCCCTTAGATTATTTTAAAGCAAAAGTCAGAAATCTTATTATAACTCTATTTCAGTGTTTCTCTAAAAGAGAAGAGACTCACTTTTTTTCCTTTGGTAGAGAGACAGGGTCTCACTATATTGCCCAGGCTGATCTCAAATTGAGATTACAGCTATAAGCAGCCACTGTGCCCAGCCTTGCAGTATAGACTCTTTAAATATATCTTCGGGCTGAGCATAGGTGGCTCATGCCAATAATCCTAGCACTCTGGGAGGCCAAGGCAGGAGAATCACTTGAGGTCAGGAGTTTGAGATCAGCCTGAACAAGAAAGAGACCTTATCTCTGCTAAAAATAGAAAAAATTAGCCAGGTATAGTGACACACACCTTGCCTGTGGTGCCCAGCTATTTGGGAGGCTGAGGCAAGAGGATCATTTGAGCCCAGGAGTTTGAGGATGCAGTGAACTATGACGCCACTGCTCTTCAGTTTGGGCACCAGAGCGAAACTCTGTCTTAAAACACAAAACCATCTTTATGTAGACATATTAAAAAAACCCACAATAATTTCTTTGTATCAGATAGCCAGTCAATATTCAAACATCCCTAATTTTTCTCCCTATTATCAGGATTCAAATACAGTTCATAAATACATTCAGTTGATCTAAATTCTAAAGTCTCTTTTAATCTATAGATGACCCTAAAACAACACAGGTTTAAACTGTGAGGGTTGCCTTGACTATTTGAAGACAGAAGCTCACTATGTTGCGCTTGGTATAATGCCAGGGTGTTATAGCTCACAGCAACCTCCAACTCTTGGGCTTAAGTGATTTTCTTTCTTTTTTTTATTTTTATTTTTTATTGTTGGGGATTCATTGAGGGTACAATAAACCAGGTTACACTGATTGCATTTTTTAGGTAAAGTCCCTCTTACAGTCGTGTCTTGCGCCCAAAAGGTGTGGCACACACCAAAGCCCCACTCCCCTCCCTCTATCCCTCTCTTTGCTCTTCCTTTCTGATTTCATTTCTTTCTTTCTTTCTTTTTTTTTTTTTTATAAGCAGGAACTCAACTTTATTGCGTCAAGCAGCCGCTTATATAGAGCGTGGGGAAGGGGCGGGGAAAGAAGGCGGGGGATGAGGTGCGTGACAGGGTT
>CAUYPK010164808.1:0-10718 GCA_963574355.1 Loris lydekkerianus | reverse complement strand
GGTGGGCAGAGGGAGGGTGATTGGTGGGATTACACCTGTGGTGCATCTTACAAGGGTACATGTGAAACTTAGTAAATGTGGAATGTAAATGTCTTAGCATAATAACTAAGAAAATACCAGGAAGGCTATGTTAACCAGAGTGATGAAAATGTGTCAAATGGTCTATGAAACTAGTGTATGGTGCCCCATGATCACATTAATGTACACAGCTATGATTTAATTAAAAAAATTTTTTTTCTTTGGATTTTCTAAGTACAAACTATGCAATCTGCAAAAATTACAATGTTACTTCTTTTTAAATATTATAAACTTTACTTCATTTTTTTTTTTTACTTTTTTTTTGTTTGTTTGTTTGCAGTTTTGGCTGGGGCTGGATTTGAACCTGCCACCTCTAGCATATGGGGCCGGCGCCCTACTCCTTTGTGCCACAGGTGCCACCCAACTTTACTTCATTTTATCATTTTATTTTCATTAATCTGCCTAGGATTTCTAGTAAAGTTTTGAATAAAAATTAGTGTGGACATTTTTCTTTATTTCTGGCTTTGATGGGGAGATATTAAATGTGTTAGTGATTAGATTTTAAAAATAATAAAATTTATCTACTCCCAACTTATAGCATTTTCAAAAATAATAAATGTGTATTAAATTTTATCAAACCTATTTTCTGCACTTTCTCTTATGATAATTTTTTGTATTCTTTATTTTATTGCCATTGTAAATTATATTGATTAATTTTGAATATTAACCTAAATTTTCAATTTTATAGAGGATGAATTACTCTTTTTTATATAGTTCTGGTATCAATTTCCAGATATTATGCTTAAAACTTTGTGTCTATGTTCATGAGATATATTTCTCAAATCCCTTTTCTCTTATCAATTTTCAGGGTCAAGGTTATATTAAACTCATAAATCCAGTCAGAAATTAATCCTTCTTCCTCTGTCCTCTAAAAGAAGTCATTTATGATTAGCATAACTTTTTGCCTATTTTTTAAATACTTGAAATAATTTATTAGTGATAATACCATCTAGGCTTAAAGTTTTCTTTTTGTAAATTTTTTTATTCTCAGAAACTTTTATACATGTATTTATTCTATCAAATATTTATTTACTTATCAATTTTTTATGGATTTATTTATTTTTTAATCATTTACTTTTTTATTTCAGACTGATAAGAGGGTACAATGTGTAAGTTATGTTATTTTCACTTCTAAGGTAAAGTTCAAATGTAGTTGAGACTTCATCCAGGGGACCAGGCTGATTTCCCCTCACATTGTCCACACTAGTTGAGCTTCAGCTGATTCCCTTCCCTTTTCCCACCTCCCTTCTCTTTTATCCTCTCCCTCTCTAGACTGTCCTTGTATTTTTCTTTCACATGGGCAGGTAGTTGTTTGTATTTTGGTTTCATATTAGTATTGAGTACATTGGATACTTTTTTTTTCCCATTCTTTAGATACTTTACTAAGAAGAATGTTCTTCAACTCCATCCATGTAAACACAAAAGATGTAAAGTCTCCATCTTTTTTATGGATGAATAGTACTCCCTGATATACCTATGCCATGGTTTGTTAATCCATTCATGGGTTGTTGGGTACTTGGGTTGCTTCCACATCTTGGCAATTGTAAATTGAGCTGTGGTAAACTTTCTGGTACAAATGTCCTTGTGGTAAAATGATTTTTGTTCTTCTAGATAGATACCCAGTAATGGGATTGGAGGTTCAAATTGAAGGTTGACTTTTAATTCTTAGAGGATTCTTAGAGTTAACCTGAATTTGGTATTTATTTCTTCCAATATTTGTTGACTTTTCTTTGTATCATACATACATACACACTTTTCCCCAAATATACATATACATGTGTGTATATATGATGCTCACACAAATGTATACACTTGTACATACAGAATTGTGTGTATAATTTTGCATGTTTTTAATGTTTTACTTTATATGTATTATTCTGCAACTTGTTCTTTGACTTAACTTCAGTATTGTATTTGTGTGATTCATTCATTCAAATATATGCAGCACAATTTTATTCATTTGTAGTGTTGTGTACTATTCTATAGGATGATCATTACCACATACTAAATATCCATTCTCTTATTCAAGGAAATTTGGGTTTATTCTTCTCAACCTCATCCAAAATATCTTCATGCATCCAATGCTAAGCCATAGATATTGAAGCACAAAATGTATTATCACCTAATTCAAATTCAATGCATATTCAACGATGCTGCTGTGAACATTTTTGTATATTTTTTTTATGTAAGTGGTTATATTTCTTTTTGTGACATTGTATCAAAATCCATGAATTATGTGTAGTGGATTTTGTTAATGTCTGTTATACTCTATTGCTAGAATATAGGACGACCCAGGAAGACTGGTGTTTTTTGTTTTTTTGTTTTATTTAATAAATGTGTAGACATGTGCAATGACCAGCAATCATAGGCACAAATAATTTAACAAATTAAACAATGGCTTGTAACATTTTCCAGAAGTATAATCAAACTTCTATTTTCTCATCTCATTGAATAAAACAAGCCACATGTTCATTCCTCATGTGTGTCTGAAAGATTGTCTTTCTATGAAGGTTGTGTTTATTTCACAATTTTCTTAATCCATCTTTTCCTCATTCTATATTTAACGAAGTCTAAAGACACTTAAATATTTATTATTTTAGTGGTGATTGTTTATAAAACAAGGTCTCATAACCCCCATCAAGATCATGATACTGAGGGAATAAATTATATTAGGGCTTGTAAAACCTGACAAAACTTAGTGATGGGTACTTATTTTTAGAATTGCTTTTATAATACCTTCCTAGAAACAACTAGCCTTTAGCCATTGAGATGCCCAACCAACATACCTTTCTGAAAGAATAACACTTGAATTCTGTCATTTTTTCCTAAGTACTTTTAGAACAGGGTGAAATATCACTAGGGATCTTTTTCAAATCTCTACCATAGAAGATAATTTGACACATGCCACATTTTGGGAAGCATTAATCTTTTCTTTCATATCCCAGAGGGGAATAAAACTATTGAAAATATTATGACTAACTTCATCCAAAGTACTCTACTTTGATTTTCATGTACCCATAGCTAAGCCAGAGAGAGTGAAGCATAAAATGCAGAAATAACTAGTTCAAATTCAATACATATTTACTGAGCAACTTCTTTGTGCAAGGTATTTTACTCAGTCCCCTGGATATAGAAATTATAAGATAAAATCTGGCCACCTTGAGTTTACAGTCCTATGCAGTTTTGAATAAAGTTCTAGAATTCTGCCTTATATACACTTGCATAATATTAGAGAACATACTTCTCAACATAAATAAGGGAAAATGTGAAGGCAAATATTTTCATATGTAGAAAGATTTTAATATCTATCATTTCATTGAAAGTATAATAATGATTCATGAAAAATAAAATACTGACAATAGATTAAAGTACTAGAAATAGAATAATGGAAGTCCTGAATAGAAATAGTAACAGATGTCAGTGCACAAAATTTAAAATTTCAAGACTACATACAAGATATAAGTCATAGAAAATATGTACCAGAGATTTGTGCTGTCAAATGGTATAGTCACTGTGGAAAATAATACTTTGGCACCTCAAAAATTAAATATAAAATTACCATACGATTCAGGAATTGTGTTTCGATGAATGTACCCAAAATAATTAATAGCAAGGACTTGAACAGATCTCTGTATACCCATGTTCCCTGAAGCATTTTGTCATGATTTAACTATTCATAGAAGTCAAGAAGTGGAAGGAACCAAGTGTCTATAAACAGATGACTAAAACATAATTCAGCCTTAAAATCAATGAAATTCTAATGCATGGATGGATCTTGAAGACATTATACTAGGTGAAATAAACTAAATGAAAAAAACAAATATTGAGTAACTCTAGTTATATGAGGTATCTAGAAGAGTCAATTTCAAAGAGACTAAAAGTAGAGTTGTGGTTGGCGGGGGTGGGGTGGGTAAGGGGCTTTACAGTGTGTAAATTTTTCCGGGCTGAACTAGTTTCTGAGAATATCCTTGACTCTATGTGTCTAGTCAGGGTGGATTATGAGAAATGGGGGGGGGGGAGGGCAGATGGGAAGTAGCAGCCACTCTGAGCCCCGATGTACTGCTGTGGGTCTGTTGATTTACCATCTTGGTAGTGGCGATCTGCCAACCCTTCCACCTTCCCTTCTGCTTCCCCAACACCCAGGCCAGGGGTGTGTGCTGACACCGGCACCATGAGGGACAGTGGTACTGACACGTTTTCCTTCTGTGCTAGTGGAGCTCAGCAAGCTGTGGACTCTAGTTCTTTCTTGCTGTTTCCCACTTCATCCATCTTCTCTTCTTGAGTACCTGCCCTGTGGGCTTCAAGCTCCAGCATCAGACACTAAGACAGGAGACTTCAGCAGACTGCTGAACCAACTCACAATTAGGAACCACCTAATACACAATACTTCTGCCTCTCCCCATGAATCCTAAATAACATGCCAGGGTGTAGACTTAAACACTCTAACTTTCACTACAATTCTCACCAGAAGAAAAAAATCATTTTAATACATCTACTGAATCATTATGAATATTTAATTTTAAACTAAATAAAATAAATCAACACCTATCTTATCAGTTGCTCAAAGAATGCTGAGTACAGGTTGAATATCCCCAATCAAAAAATATGAAATCTGAAATAGTCCATAAACCTACACTTTTGATCACTGACATGACACCCCATATGGCAAGTTCCACACCTGACCCAGATGGTAGATTGTAGTCAAAATGAAGGCACAAAGATACATGTTAGTTAGACTCCCCCAGAGGGAAAAAGAAAATGACCCTGTCATCCCCTTCCACTGTGAAAACCTTTTACACATTTACCCAGATTCTCTTACCCAAACATATCCCCAAAAGGGTTATGAAATGACACATGCGCAGGCCAGATCCACCAACAGCACATTCCTTGCAGTGTAGGGCCAAAACCTAGATGCATTACTCACAGTGGGGTTTTGTTTTGTTTTGTTTTGTTTTGAGACAGAGTCTCATTCTGTCACCTTGGATAGAGTGTCCTGGCATCATAGCACAGTGCAACTTCAAACTCATAGGCTCAAGAGATCCTCTTGCCCCAGCCTCCCAAGTAACTGGGCCTGCAGATGACAACTATAATAACCAGCTAATTTTTCTATTTTTAGTAGAGATGGGGTCTCAGTCTTGCTCAGGCTGGTCTCAAACTTTTGAGTTCAAGCAATCCACCTGCCTCCGCCTCCCAGAGTGCTAGGATTACAGGCTTAAAGCACTGAGCCTGCCCTTGTTTTGTTTTTTGCTTATCTTTTTCTTTGTGGTGTCAACATACAGGGTGGACACAAGGTCATGTGCAATTTAAAATAGTTTAACATAGTAAATTGCACATGAACTTTATGGACAGCCTGTATTGTTGAAAATGCCAAAATAGTCTAAAGATATCACTATGGATAGCAGTCATAAGAAAGGAGGAATCATTTATATTTATTGATAGCAAAAAAAGAAAAGCTGTTAGAAAAACTGAACACTGGTGTAAATGCAAACATTATACAGAAAATCATGGAATGACCACCATTTATATCCTGAAGAAACAGAAACATAAACTGTTGACATCTATGATGAAGGTGATGAAAAAAAGTTAAGAAAAATTAGAAAAGCACTGCAAAAAACTAAAAATGAAGATCCATAGGTCTAAAGCCTATAAATAAGCCTTTAAATGGTTCCATTTTGTGAAGGCAAGTTTGAAGTCTTTTGTGAGTTAGAAAGTAAAAAAACCTGGATAGAACTCCATATGTGGCCAAAGACCTGGTCACATGAAGTAATTAAAGGGCTGGCTTCATGGGGGAGGGAATGGCAGGCCTGCAGGCAGGTACCTGTATATCTCAGGAATTTCCAGACTACTCCCTAAAGATGAATGACTGCCTCCAGATGGTCTGTTACAGGTCAAGCATTCAAACAGCTTATTCCCCCAGAACCTTGTTTTGTGGTTTTGTTTTTGATTATTTAGCATAAGAATAACTTTAGGTAATGCTAGTGAAGTGGTTATGGGTTAATCCTGTAGACCCTTAGGCACCAGGCAGTGAGAGGCCCCCGGGGCTCAGGTTTAAGTCATATGTTTATTGATTAATTGTACATGTAGCATTGCCTATATAAGCTTTGGTATAAGAAATAAAGTTGCTGCATGCCATGAGAGAGCTATAGCCTTCCTTATTCACCATACAATTTCATTGCAGGTCTTAATCTCTGCAGCACCACATCACGCAACTTTCACACAACAAAGATCTGAACTGCGGATATAAAAGATGAATCTGTCAGCATTGCAGGGAACCCATGCCACAAAATCATGAAACCTATAAAGATCTATCATGATGAATTAAAAATTAAAGGAACTATGAATATTCAACAAATTGGTTGAAAAAAATATAAGAAAATATACACCCTTAATTTTTCTTTTTAAGTTGTGGAGTTAAAGCATCAGTAGCTAACAAAGCAACAGGTAAATTCATGATGAGTTTGCCATTGTCGTCCCTGATAAACATCTGAGACAAAAGGAAGTCATAAACCTAATGAAACACCAAAATAATGGTGTTGTTCTAGAAAGACTGTAGCTGAGGAGTCAGGTGCTGCGGGAATTAAAAATGTCAAGGACAGAACCACTATGCAGGTGTGTGTGCTAATGCTGCAGATGTGCCTTAGTATAAACTTGCTGTGGTCGGCAAAAGCCTGAGTCCTCATGGTTTCCAAGGAGTAGATTTCTTACCAGTTCATCATTACACTAAGAAGAAGGATCAGATAATCAGGAACGTATTTTCTGATTCATTTCACAAACATCTGTACCGTGGGCTCATGCTCACAGCAGTGAAGCTGGACTGGATGATGAATGGGAAATTTGTTATTCCATGATGACAGTTCTGCTTATCTTCCAGTTGAAATTCTCATCAAAAATATTAATGCCATTATTTTCCCCAAAGTGCAACTTCAGTAATTCATCCATGTGACCAGGGTATCCTTAGATCAATAAAGAGTAAATATAAAAATACTCTTGAATTACATGCTAGCAGTAGTGAACAGAGGCATGAGTTTGGAAGGTTTTCAAAGGATGCTTAACATGAAAGATGCTGTATCTGCTTTTACAAATGCTTGGAACACGGTCATGCATTCGTGGAACAACCTCTGGCCTATGACTATGTTCAATGATGATAATGAATAAGGTGGTGACTTTGAGGCACTCCATTGGTCAAATGAGGAAAAAATGATGTCTGACCTTTTTGCATATGCAAAAATATATACCTTCAAAGGCCATCAATAAGCTGGAAGAAGTAGACATCAAACAAGTTTTTAACATTGATAGTGAGGCTCCCGTTGTTCCTTCCTAGACCTGTGGAGAAACAGCCTTGATGTTTCTGGTCAAGGTTATCATGACAATGAAATGATGAAGATGGCATTAATGCTGCAGGGGTCCTCAAACTATGGCCGCAGGCCACATGTGGTGGTGTGATTGTATTTGTTCCCATTTCATTTTTTTATTTCAAAATAAGATATGTGCAGTGTGTGTAGGAATTTGTTCATAGTTTTTTTTTTGTTTTTAAACTATAGTCTGGCCCTCCAACGGTCTGAGGAACAGTGAACTGGTTCCCTGTTTAAAAAGTTTGAGGACCCCTGCTGTAGAAAATGCAGCTATCGACAATATGCTGGAAATGTGTGATGGGCATGTTGAAGGATCAGAGCAGTAAGTATTCATATTAGAACAAAAAAAATCACGTCCAGTTGAAATCAAAGAGAAATGTGGAAGCAAAAGCCATTGTTAATGAGGGAAATGACTCGGGAGTAAACACTTATAGAAGCCATCCACCAGAACACTTTATTTCACTACCTAGTTCCTCACCTGCTTTTGAAATTTCTTCAGGAAAGTTTACTGTACACTGTGAGCTTTGGTTAAGTGTACAGTAACCTTTTAACCAAAAGACACCTTGTCAGTTAGCTGAAAGATTACCATTGTGTGTGTCACTGCTGTGTAACAGCTGGTGCAGGTGTCCTGGTGGTGTTGAGCACCGCTCAGTTACCCTGAACACATTATTTTTACATTGTATTAACGACATGTCATATTTTTTACTGTTGATTACTTATGCTTTAAGTGTAAAAACATGATTGTTTATCAGTAGCATGTAAATTTAGAGTCAGAAATGATGGTGATTTTCTACGTGGGTAGCAGAAATAGAGACACCTTTGCTTTAGATAATGCAATACACATAAACTTCATTTTGTGCACAAACTTATCAAAAATTTTGCAACAGTTACTTTCAGACTATGTGTATAAGGTGTACATGATACAAAAGTGAATCTCTTGTCTAGACTGGAGCCCATTCTAAACAGATCTCATTATATATAAATAATTGTATATGTGTGTGTATGTATATGAAATATTCAGAATTCAAAATCTGAAACACTTCTACAAACAAGAGGTACTCAACCTGTATTGCTGAAGGTATATTGTTAAAGAAGAGATACTCAAAAATAGAAATAATAAAAATATAAAACAAATGTCATTTTGTTCTATTCCTAAAACATTTTTTATTGACTCGGGAGAATGAAAAGATTAAATTTTGCCTGCAATTCTTACTCTTAGACATACAGTATTTAAGACCAGGGCATTGAATCTAGAAACTCAATGTTAGGCTTACTCAGTAGTTCTCCTGGTAATCCTATCTCTTCAGCACAGACTACTTTATCACATTTGATGGTTAATAATTTGCAAGATCAGAATGCTGACACTCAGAGTTCAGAGGAGACGATACACATTTCATTGAGCTAAACTCATGCAAACAACAAACCCCAGAGGGCAGAGGGCAGCAGGAGATTCTGTGGGCCAGAAAAAACAGGTTCCTGGGGATGGCACCATTAAAAGAGCACACAGGAACAGAGTCCAGAGAAGACAATAGGGGTTACGGGCAGAGAACATTTCTTAAATATTCACTGGTAGTTTGGAAGTACCTGGTTAGCAAGAGTATTAAAATGCAAAGGTTTAAAATATGAATAAAACATCTAAAATGTGCTGGCAAATTATTATACTGTTGATAATTTTAAAATATATTTTATTTATTGCACTTTTGTTATGCTTATAACATTTATAATATATGTTCTTAAGTATAAAACAATGTAATATAACTGAAATTTAACATAAATTTATTATAAATAAATTTTTAAAATCAACATGCATGTAATTGGTAGTTGGTTCACCTATATGAGATCTGACAATTCAATCCGCAAACTCATCCTAGGAAAAGTACTACATACCTTGTTGCTGAATAATACTGTGGTCTCCTTTGAAGAACTCCTCTTGGGAAGCTGTGGCCCCAAGCCAGCACTTAGTTCACTCTTCAAAGCAATTTTGGAATCCTTTTTCTGGAAGGACCATCAGAGCTGTTGTCATATGAGGTCTGACAATTAACTTCGCAAACTTGCCACTATGTGTTTACTTTGGCAGCACTGCGCAAACAACTTGATACGATTTCATAAGCTTGGTATATCAGTGTCTTGTAGTTGTGTTCATGTCAATGTGGGACTGTGTCTTGCTGAGTGCTGTTCATTATTGTGGTTCCATGTTTGTGTGTGCCATACAATGACAGCTTTGATAATCATCTCAGAAAAAGAGTTCCAAAATTGCTTTGAAGGGTGGGCTAGCCACTGGCATCAGTGCACATCTTCCAGAGGGCAGTACTTTGAAGATGACCATAGTGATGAAATATGTAGCACTTTTTCTAGAATGAGTTCATGAACTTAATTGTCTGACCATAGTATGTCTAGATACACACACACACATTTTTATTTTTTACTATAGTTTTAAATTATACTGGATTTGAGCTTCTATGAGGAAGTTTTCTTCGATGATCACTGTAGCCTCCATAAAACTTTGTACAGTGTCTTATTTGTGAATATTCAATAAACATTGCTGATCAATGAATTCACAATAATGACTGATCTTTAATCAGTTTATTTAAAAGCATCCATGCTATCAAAATAACTTATCACAAGGACTGTGTTAGTTATATATGAGAAAATACATTAGAATGCGTTCAGGAGGGCATGGATTTTTCTTTCCCTGTTTTGTTCAATAATATATCCTAAATTTTAGGACCCTTCTGATCATGTTGTGGGTAGCAGTCATTTATTAACTATTGCTGCATCATTCACATTTGCAGCATATTGTATTGTGATAATGTCTCTGCCTATTTCTATTTTTTCTATTTTTCTTTATCTATAGTTATATCTTGATAAAGTCAGAGATAGAAAAGACAAAAACAAGCAATGACACTGGAGTTAAGGCAGCAGGTTTGAAATGTGGACAGTTTCTCCTTATTAACCACTGTTGGAAATTATAGAAAACATGGTCAAAATTTAATGCAGAACCAATTTAAGATGTAAAGAGTAATTTTTTGGATTCAAAACTGTACACTTCAATGCAGAGAGGGAAAAATATTCCAAAACACCCAACATAAGAATAAAGAAATGAGAAGCATAAGGGAAGCATGGACATGTGGGAGACCAGAGTCAAAGCCTCTCCATTTTTCTTTTTCTTTCTTTTTTTTTTTTTTTTATTTTTGGGAATTCATTGAGGATAAAATAAGCCAGGTTACACTAATTGCATTTGTTAGTAAAGTGCCTCTTGCAATCATGTCTTGCCCCCAGACGGTGTGG
>CAUYPK010164805.1:0-43257 GCA_963574355.1 Loris lydekkerianus | reverse complement strand
CCCACAGACACGGTCACCCGAGCCCCCGACGCCCCGCTCCCGCTCTCGCACTCTTCTCCCCTCCCCGCCCCCCCCCGCCCCCGCCCCCCCCCCTCTACTCTCCCCTCCCCCACTCGAGTACATTGGATGTTTTTTCCCCTCCATTCTTGAGATCCTTTACTAAGAAAAAATGTGTTTTATTTCCATCCAGGTAAACATAAAAAATGTAAAGTCTCCATCTTTTCTTATGGATGAATAGTAAAAATACAGATTTTATACCAGCTCTCAGAGTCCTCTACTTTGTTTGGGAATGTGGGCTGGAGACCTTCTGTCCTGCCTGTGGGCCTTGGTTTGTCCTGTGAGTAGGAAGGGGTGCGGAGAAGTAATGAAGGCCGACTTAAAAGCAGTGCCCCAAATATTCCACACTGACGTAGAAATGCTGATATGCCTTCATATCCTAATGCTTATTTGGGGGAATTTGCCCTGAGAACCTACCTGAGGAGAAAAAAGCTGACCTGTCACTTGAAAAGAAGGAACGGAGCGTGTTAAAGGCACCAGTCCTGGGAAATGGTGACATCGGTGAGGGTCCTCCTCTGGGAAGACTGTGGGGGACACACAATGTTTATGTGAAGGTCAAGTGGAGCATGTGCAATCCAGCGGGCCGTGTAAGGTGGGGCGTATGTGTGGCCCTGGGGTGTGGGCTCTTGGCCTGTTCTGCTCTGCTCTGAGTGACAATGCTGACCTCTGGGCCTCCGCCAGCTGCTATCCAGCTGGACTTCATCACTAGGATTCTGTGGGAGGCTTCCCTTCCCCTTTCTCCCCAGCTCTGGCCTCCATGGTTTCCGATCCCACCCATGGGCACGCCAGAGTGGCCTTCAGCTTCTGTGGGGATGTCCCACCCCAGCCATTCTCTTCCTGTCTCTCCGGCCTACAGATGGGAGCAGTCACCCCACTTTCTTCTGCTGCCGTGGCTCTCAGCACCCCTGTCATCTGTGCAACCAGCTCCCCGCATTGTAAATATTGCTACTGTGGTCTAGATGTGTGAGGGTGGCTGCCTGCCTCCCTCCCTCCTTCCTGCCCTCCCTCCCCCTTTACCTCTCCCTCCCTTTTCTCTTGCTCCCGCTTTCCTTCCTGTCTTTCTTCTTTCCTTCCTTGTACCCGTTCTCTCCCCCCCCGCCCTCCCATCTTCCTTCCTTCCTTCCTTCCTTTCTCCCTCCTTCCTTCCCCTCCCCCTTCCTTCTTCCTTTCCTTCCTTCCCCCTTTTATCCCGTATCTCCCCCTCCCTCTCTCCCTCCCTCCTTCGTTCTCTTCTCTCTGCACCGACACGTTCACATGTGGTTTGGACTCTGGCGGGGCTGACTGGGAAGGCTTTTCTAGGTGGCAAAGCAGCACAGTGGCAGAGTGGGGGGAGTGAGGAAGCTGGCGGGCAGGGCCTGAAGTGGAGGGTGAGGTGGGAAGGCCCTGCTGGGCTTTGGAGCTGGAAAGAGTGGAAGGCACTTCATGATGTCTACCCGGTTCCCTCACCTTGGGGGAAAAAAACACAGTGAGGCTGTGATGGGGCCTTTGAGCCTGAGACATGAGACGATCTGTGTAGCTGGTGGCAGGATAACGTAGCGTGTGGTGGCCAGTACCAAGGTAGAGACGCCTGGTATCCATGTGTTTATGGGGTCTCCCCACACTAGGTGGAGATGATGGGTGCGGCCTGGAAGCCACTGTGGCAGTGTCAACCTGCGACTTCAAAGTCACAGGTCTCCTACCTCGCTTTCCCCATGACCACTTGCTCTGGGTACATGAAGTGGCCACGTCATGGGGACACTCAACCAGCCCAGTAAAGAGACCCTCGTGGCAAGAAACTGGGACCTTTTGCTATCAAACAAGCAGCACAACCAGGCCGGGCCAGGAGGGGCCACCTTGGAAGTGGATATGAAAAAGAAGGCATCGTAGGTCACATGGAGGAAGATTATGGGAGTTCCAGAAACAAAGGCCCAGAGACCCAGGGAGAAGTGTTTTCAGGCTTAGATGCCATGGAGAACGTACAGGCATGTAGATATCTGATTGGACATAAAGAGGTTGATCTCACGGGGGGAGGGGGGGGGCAGCAAGGCCTGTCTGCTCAGACTCTCTCTGGTCGCCCTGAGCAGCCTTCCTCTCGGGGGCAGAGCAGGACCCCTTTGGAACAGGGTCTCATGACCTACTATCAGACGAGGCCGGGAGCCCCCTGCAGCCAGCTGCTGCACAGAAAGGTGGGGCATGCTTAGAGTGACGTTTCCCAGATTACGACCGGCTCTGGGGAAGAGGGGTTCTAGTTTCTATGACCTGCACTGGGGAAGAAGAATTTTGATTTTTCTGAATTGCTTTTGAGGAGTGGGTGGAAGACAGCAAGTCAGAAAGAGATTTTGCTTCTGAGACCCTCCAATCTCCTTCAGTTTGAAGGAGACCAAAGTGTCGTGTTCAGGGTATTTTCCCAGACACCTTTTTGGGGAGTATTTTCCCAGAGACTTAGCAGGCAAAAGTGTCATGTTTTGGGGTATTTTTTTCTGAGACCCAACACTATGGTAGCTTGACAGCTACTTTGTGACAAAACTTGAGTCAGGACCAGCCAGCTAAGATGCCCCTCAATTCCTGACCCAAGATATTGTATTAGATAGTGAATGTTCATGGCTGTTTTAAGCTGCTAAATTTGGGGGTAATTTATTAAGCAGTGATCAATAATGAATATAATGTATTCCATATATTTGCCTCATAATTTAGTAATTCAGATAAGTTCAAGTGCCATGCAAACGGCAGGCTTTATACGTGTACTCTTTTTCCTCCATGGGACTTATGATGCCTTCTTTTTAACATATGCCTTTGCTATGTGCTTTAAATCCATATTGTCTTAAGGATAGTTCTTTGTTCATCTCCAAATTTCCTCCTTTAAAATGTACTATGGAAGTAGCCATAATCTTAAGATTATTTGTTTAAAGACCTACTCAAAACTTCTCAGCATTTCACATTTTAACCTTTCCCTAGATGAAGGTTAAACTAGGCTGTAGATTTTTCAAAGCTATTGCTGATTTCGCTGTGACCACCAAAGGCTTTGATTTCAATCAGCACGTCATTAAGACTGCAGTAAAGCAGCCCCTATACTAAGTCAGTAAACAACACCCAGCGCTCACAGAAGCCATTCAAAGGTATGGGAACTGCTGCTCAGGGCTGACAAGTGAGCGTCCTCTCTTGCCCCACGGATGCTGGGTTCCTTCTGATTAACTCCTGGGGTATTTCCTTGTATTCCCAACAGCAGCAGCCTGGGTTCCTCTCTGCTGCGGTCCCCTTTGGAAAATCTATAACCACAATCTTTCCCAGCCTTTAAGCTGCCTCTAGAGAGTCAGGGAAGCTGATGGGATCATTGTTCACTCAACGACTGTGCTGTCCCTTGGTATCCAGAAGCTTGGTGGGCGTGGGTGTCTTCAGGGGCCCGTGAGAAAGGGAAGCTGTAGGTATTGTGTCACATGCCAAAGGTTAGCGGCCGCCTGTCCCTGGGGAGGCCTTGCCCTGGGATCACTTCTGTTCAGTACTATGTGTAACCTTGGCATGCAATCAGCAGGGAAAATATTCATTACTGCCTGACTGTCTGCTGAAGACAATTTCAATTATTCTGGCATTTCAATGGATGAAGAAGCCCGTTAGGCTGGCCCGGGAGATTAGACTTAAAGGCTCTGTAAATTAGGAAAGTTACAATCAGTATATTATCTGGCAGGCAGCCGTGGAATACACCACAGCAGGCAAAGAGAGACAAATTGCTATATTCCGGTTGTGGTTTTGATATATCAATTTACAAGTTTAACATACACACTTGGGAAACAACGATTTTGCCTTTCTTAAATCACTTTTAACTGCCTGTGCTCGAAGTTTCTGAACCTGTACCTCGAATCATCAGCTTGCATTACTGGCTTTTTGTTTTAAAGCCCAATTTCAGCTGGGAAAAAATATTGCCGGGGACAGAGCATGCGAATTAATCTTTCCTCAAGTTATTCAAATAATATAATATATGGCAGTTAATCAGAAAATTCCATTTGCAGAAATGTGAATAACGTCCTATAGAAAGGCTTTTTCTTTAAGGGATGTATTTCCTGTCTACTTTTCACCCCTAGATTCTCTCTGTTGTGATGATTCTATCTGCGTCTTCAATACAGATTATTTCACCACACTTGTCAGATGTGATAAGTATGAAAATAAAAATAATTACCAAAATAACATATCATAGTACTTTCAAGCCAGTAGCATAAATGAGGTCTCTTGGTAAATAAGTTTTGCATGATTTTTCAAAGTTCCTTCTAAACATGTCTCATATCTTAGAACTCAGATTTTATTTTAAAAATAGAGTTTTAAAAATCTTTTTAAAAAGTGCCTTTATCATACGACACTGATTAATATTAGGAGCTATGCCTGAAATAAAATTTACATTTCCTGGGTGGGGTTGTTTTTTTCTTACTCTGGTTTTAAGAAAAATTGTTTAGCTTTTGCTTAAAATGAAAAATGTTTTGTTTCTGAGCTAGATACTTCAAGTTAGAAAAAAAGTTTAATTTTGTAATTGGCTGATGTCTTTAATGTAACAAGTTGAGACATAAATATTAATATGTGGATATTTTCAAGAAAAATTTGCAGTGTGTGGCTTTGCTGTTGTCCCAATATCTAAGATAACTTTTCACTGCTTATATATGAAATTCAAAACAAGTGTATCAAACTCCAGGCGAGCTTCTTTGATTTGGAAGTATTTATATCTATCAGGTGTGGTTTGGATATATTCTCATCCTCAGCTTATTTGAAAAGATTTTTAGAATTTTATCTTACAAAATTATGTTGGATATTTGTTTGAAGGTCAAGGATTACATGCAGGTGACACATGTTCAAAAGCATTTGGCCGGGGCCCTGGCTCTGAGTGTTGAATGGAACAGCGCATCTTCCATTAGACCGTCTCCACAGACCTTGTTAGAAAGGTGTTTATCAATCAATAGCATGGAATTCATCTTTTTTTTCTTTCTTGTTTTCAGAACTGGATTACCCACCAGGGACAGTTTCTTGTCTTTTACAATACCCAGGAAGTGCCCTTCATCACAGACACTGGAGTTTGACTGTGGCCTTACACAGTACACGGTGCTGACATATTTTCTCATGGGAACTGCTGGGCCAGTTCAGGCAAGCATCTGCAATTCTTAAAAGGACAGTTTCAGGCTGGAGAATTTAAGAAACAACCAAATAGAGATTTAATGCCCTGTAAGATAATGAGAGACATTTATGAAAGAAAGAAATCCCAGTTCTTTTGAAAGCAGGGCCCACACTCAGTATTTTGACAGCAGACGGATGGCTCGCCTGAGCGATCCTGGTTTACTTCCTGACTTGGGTCTGTCTCACTGGCTCTGTGAGATTGGGAGGACTCTCTCCAATCTGGTTAATGTTCAGAACCAATGTTTGAGTTTTAGACTAATTATGGGCCAACCACTGACATTTTTTCTATAATGTGAAGACTGGTGCCAGTGGTAACTCAGTGAGATTTAACATAAAAGCCAGATAAAACAATTAAAGTGGAAGAATATTTGATTAAGTGGATCGCTGATTTATAGTGAAGTGAATTGAAATTGAAAGGAGAGTGAACTTTTTACGGCAATCATATATTATGTTCATTATCAGAGACTCGGGATCCTTTGTGCTTTTGTGATTTAAAAAGAAATAAACCGGTTTAAGGAGAGTCACCCTGGCAAGCATCATTTGTGTCTCATCTTGAGTTATGGTTTCTTTTCACTGCAGAGCTTAAATCAATCATATTCAAAAGAGTCACTGCAAAACATGCAGTCAACATTTAAATAGACAAAGTGCAGTAATAAGGGCGCACACCAACACTTTTGCGTTAGTGATAGAGCTTAACATACCCTTCAATCACCATTTATTTGGTATTTGCAGAAACTGTAACTCTGGCAACATCCCTTAAGGGGTCTTGGCCTGTTGTCTAGAGGAGCCATGAGATTTGGTATCAGACCTTGGGAAATTGTGCAACCATCATGTTCCACATGTCTCTTCTTGTTCACAGACAGCCCCTCTGCACCAGTCTCCTTAACTTGGACTTAAATTGCTTCCAAAGCTGGCTTTAGCAGGTGCATGTGGTATGTTCCTGAGATCCTGACGACAAGATACATGGCTCCTTTTTTTTTTTTTTTAATGTAAACCAAAATGGCTTTTGCAAATGACCATGTTGCTTCAGAAAAGGCACGTGTAGTCTACCAGCAAACAGAGGCATCATCAACACAGGCAAGGGAAAAAAAAAAAAAAGAACAGATGGATGATTTGGGAAATCTAGAGAGCTCTTTAAAAAAAAATATTAAAACAGCTATTAGTTTGGCTTTTCTTTCCCATGGGATGGAGAGAAGACCAGGGAGATGCTGGTGGGAAAAGATGGCCATAGAGGCGTAGATGGACTCTGTGTAGTGCCCACCTTGTCCTGCACCACCTGTGCTGAAACTCTCCCAGCTTGGAGGGGCAGAGGAGATCGGGGGGAAGCCGAGAGACTCTGCAGCTCTCCAAACTGTTCCACGATGGCCTTGATGCTCTGAAGGCACATCTATATCACATTCATTAATTTTTAGCAAAATGTGAACTTTATTATTCTAAAATGTTTTGTATAAGAAGCAGCTGTTAAAATAATGAGTGACTCAAAGAAGGACCTCTGAGCTGAGTCCTGGTCCTGAGGCTGCCCCTCTCCAAGAGCGTGGCCCTGGG
This sequence comes from Loris lydekkerianus, assembly GCA_963574355.1. Taxonomy (NCBI): domain Eukaryota; kingdom Metazoa; phylum Chordata; class Mammalia; order Primates; family Lorisidae; genus Loris; species Loris lydekkerianus. The sequence goes on along the minus strand of CAUYPK010164805.1, from coordinate 36,525 downwards.
TGAGCCTCACACCTCTTTGGTCCCTGGTACCCTCGTGTGTGGAGGTGATGGCCATGGTCCTTCCAGGCTCTGAGAGTCTATGACTGTGGTTGTTATTGGAAGTGGGGGAAGGAGGATTCATCCCATGAGCTGTAACTAAGTTTCACCCACAGAGAAAGTTACACAAGTGAAGATGCTGGGGCCGAGGGGCAAACAGTCTGAGTTCGGGAAGGTATTTCCCACTTTTCAAAGGCAGCAGTTGTTGATATTCCTGTAACCAGGGCATAAACAGATGTGCGATGAATGGAGAGCTTGTTGTTGTTGTCAGAGGAGTGAGCAATGTTGCGGGCTCCCATTTTGGCAGGGACTTTTCACTGCCAAGAGTCTTCACCATGGAGTAGAGAGAGAGGGGATGCCATCTGTTTGTCCTTTCAGGACTGACCTTTCTAGCCCTTGGTATGTTCACTTAGGACACCTGCTTTAAAGTCATTCTAAGCCAAAGCATTGATTCAGAGATGAAGAGGCTGCGGCAGGAGGGCAGAGGCGAGGGGTGTGTGGGGTGGAGGCCCTGGGGGGCCGGCGTGGGCCGAGACGGCATCTACTTCACTAACATTTTTTAGTTGGCTCCAAAGTGCCTTTTCTGAAACAATTTTTCCTCGATACCATTAGATCATGAATATTTTTAAGTTTATAAGATGCAGTTATTCCTAAAACACCCTCAGATTGCTGAAGGTCCTATGAAGAAATGCATAACGCATTTGTGAGTTTGTTAGCTTCATCTACACTCACTTTTTGAGTGTCTCTGAGCAGGTCCCAGAGGTAGGGGCAGAGATAACTTGTCCACGTGTCCTATGAGGATCTGTGGGTCTTGGGCGAATTTCTTCACTTCTTACGGAGGTCAAACTGGCTGGTGTAATTTCATGAAGGTATTAGGAGGATGAAATGAGGTTTGGATGGAGAGGATGTTCTGTATGATAAATTGTGATGTACAAATTATACAGAGATATTTTTCAGACAAGCATGTTCTCAAAACAGTTACCTCTTATGGAGCTGTGGGAATAGCTCTGTGAAGTGCCCCCCAAAGACCTGGGAGGCAGGAAAGAGGGACTGGACTGAGAGATGAGCATGGGGAAGGCTGTCCGGTGCCACGGGGACCACCACCAGATCAGATCAGGAAGACAGAGGGCCCCAGAGGAATGTTGAAGAAACCTCCATAGACTATCAGATGTGTTTGAAGATTCTCAGAGAAATGTTGGGATTCTCTGGGATGGTTTAGGTTTGTCATAGTAAGAGATTCCTAGAAAATTAAGCAGTTGAAAAACAAGGCAATCATTAACCCCAGGGAAAATGAAAACTTAAATAAGAAAGGAAATATAAGGGCAGTCCATTTATCACATGGCTCAGCTTTGGAAATTTTCACATAAGCACAAGGTAAACACTGCATTCTGATTTGATCAAAATATAATGTAACTTAAAGGACAGGGGTGGGGCATGTGGGAAATGGGGTGGATGGTGGAGAATATCTTTTCAGAGTAGGAATCAAAATAGATGACTAAAAAAAGAAAGATCAAGAAATAATAATATATTATTACAAAAGTAAAGGTGGGCTCGGCGCCTGTAGCTCAGCAGCTTGGGTGCCAGCCACATACACCGGGGCTGGCGGGTTTGAACCTGGCCCGGGCCTGCCAAACAACAATGACAACAGCAACAACAACAACAAAATAGCCGGTCGTTGTGGTGGGCGCCTATAGTCCTACTACTTGGGAGGCTGAGGCAAGAGAATTGCTTAATCCCAAGAGTTTGAGGTTGCTGACATAGTCAGACTCTGTCTCAAAAAACAAAACCCCCCAAAACCCCCCCACAAAAAACAAACAAACAAAAAAACAAAAGTAAAGGTAAATACTAAAAATAACAACAAAAAAAGTATAAAATTTTAAGTGGTTCGCTCCAGGGAATAGGTCTCAGCCATTGAATGGCCGGGGCAAGGACTGGTGTTTATTTTTCTAGGTTTGATAGTAACATCTAACTTTTGAAACTATGTGCAGATACTACTTTAATAAAACATTGTACGTTTGAAATCTATGGGTGGAAGGATGACAGGCTGAGGAAGCCAGTGATTCCTTGGTTTTGGCAAGTGTGAATTCATAGGGATGGTGGGCCAAGGTTTCATTGCCTCAGAGAATCCAGAAGTTTTAGAATCCTCAATTTCATTTCCTGAGGTTAATCTCTTGGAGGATAACACAGAATATTATTGGCATATTCATGACACTTGCTAGGAATTTAACCTCTACTTTTTCCTATTTGAGTCACATAAAATTGCCCTTTGGCTATAAGCACAGTCTTCAGGAGAGGATTTTGGGATCTGGGATTCCCCCACCCAGGTCTTCCTTTTTCTGTTCCTATAATTTTGTATCTGAAATTGGGATAAATGGAGCACTTAAAACTTTATCAGGTTCAGGTTCTGCTTGCTTTTGTTCACCACAATGTCTGGCACACAGTAGGAGCTCAATAAAAGCACACAGAATGACTAAACGGAGCCAGGGTTCCTGGCACGGTCTGCACTCCCTACTCCAAGTTCTACTCCAGGTTCAAGTTCTACTCCAGGTTCGACCCTTTGCCGCCTTCTTGGCACCTCACTCTCCATCCCTTCGGCCTCAGGGTCTGTGAAATGGTCTCCTCTGAGCTTGAAATCCTCCTTCTTTCTTCCCCCTGTAAATCCTACCCACCCTCCAGGTGAGCTTCACAGCCTCCAGGGAACTGCCAGTGTACCTCAGCTCAGCCTTCTTTTTAAGTTGCCATAGCAACACCTTCCTCTGCTTTGTTTTGTTGCATTGGCAGCAGGATACTTATTTGTGTGATAATTTGATCAATATCTGTCTCCCCCAGCAGGGACCATGTCTGAACAAGCTTCTCCATCCCCTGCCATAATTCCCGAGGCAGTCCCTAAGGAATGATGAGCTCAGGGAAGGGACAGTGGACATTCTCGGAGAGGGGATCCAAGAGAAGGGTGTTGTTAATTGCCGGTAAGGGTGGCCAGGGTGGTTTGTGGGCTGAACATGTGTAAAGAATGCTTGGATGTTTTTAGAGCAAGCTGGTAAGCCTCTGTTTTTCCTCTTTGCCACTCTGAGTCACTGCCCACTATAGGTAGCCTTGGGCATGGGGACTGCACACGCACGCGCACACACACATACACTCACTTCCCTACACATTCCAAAACTCTAGTCTCCAGCAGACATAGGCAATGACTCAACATCCCATCATTTCAAGCATTCTTGTCAAACTCAGTTTTCTCGGACCATTGACAAGCAGAAATTTGCCAGGGTAGGAAATTGGTGGGAGTTTGGGTGGGTGTTGAGGCAGGGGAGAGATGCCCCTGGGACCCAGTGGCAAACACTTGCAAAGCTTTTACAAGTTTTTTCCAGTATTTAGATGCCTATTTCAAGTTCTTGAGATAATCAGCCATAGCTTACAAAGGTGGTCGGTCTCAAAGGTTTGGGTGCTGGGCTAGTCAATTCCTGGCTGCTCCTTAAAAGCCACACAGTGATATTGAAAACATGGCTATTGTGGGTAAAATACTGACTCATACCTTTAAGATCACAAAAAGCCATCCCACCTGAACAGTGGGGAGGCACAGACTATCTGCCTCATAACAAGGAACAGGTCAATCTGTGACAAACAAGCTCATCTATAAAGACAGACCCTGCCTCTTCTTTGCCATTGGGCAGAAATGCTTTGCCACCAGGGTCAGAGCAAAATTATTTTCTGCAGCCTTGCTTTTAGTAGTGTTTGCAGTTGAGCTGTCTGATTAAATGTTAACTGGCTTGATGTGATTAAGATGGAAACTAAGTAATTCATCTATGTTGAAAATGTGTGATTATCATTTTGGCAAGGTTATATTTTGAAATCCACAGGCTCAAGTGGTTTGGAGGTTTGGATCTGGATGAAAACCCTGCAAGAGACTATCCTAGCAACCTCTGCCGCCTCCACTCGCCCCTGTGCAACACTAATTGTGAGAAGTGTATCTAAGAAGGATTTTTAAACTTCATATTCCTTGCCTATAATGTGCAGGAGGCTCCATTTCTGCAGCCCTGTCACCATCAAGCTGTTTTTTGGCTCATTCTTCCATCATCAAATCATCAGTTAAAGAGATGCTTCTCATTAGCAGCTGTGCATCTGTCCTTTGGGCAGACTGGGATTTCAAGTCTTTCCTTTGGAATCTTTTTGTAGTCACAGATTCTTAAAGACATCGTTAATGACAATGACAAGAAGGCTGACAAATGTTGAGTCCTTTTCCTACTTCACATAGTGAAGCAAACCCATAAAGTAGATACTGTTATCCCATTTTACAGACAAGAAAAATGAGGCTTAGAAAGGTTATACAAGTTGGTAGTAAGTGAAAGTGGAACACAAATGCTACAGACTTCTTGATGGAATTTAGTGCCCTCCTAATCATCATTACACTGCCTTCTGCATTTCTAATCAGTCTCCTCTGGATATTAGGGTCAAAAGTCTGTGTTTAAATCACTATTGGCCCACACAGAGCTTCTCCTAATCCAGAATGAGTCCCTAGAGGTAAGAAGTGTGTTGAATTCTTCTCCTCTTTTTGAGACAAGGTCTGACTCTGTAGCCAGGGCTGGAGCAGAGTGGCACCATCATAGTTTGCTGCAGCAGCCTCAAGCTCCTGGGCTCACGTGATCCTCCTGCCTTGGCCTCCCAATGTGCTAGGATTACAGGTGTGAGCCACCACACCCTAATTTATTTTTATATCTTGAATCTTAGCTCAGTGTTCAGCATAGACTAGGTGCATAATATCTGGGGAAAGAGTAAACAAAAGTGATAGAAAAGACGAGGTCTGTTATCCCTGTGGCCTTTTGAAATCGCTACTGCTTTCTTCTATTTATGAAGAGCTGCGTATGTTCTACTGTTCTTGTGGGAAGTGTAGAGAAAGTGACAAAATCATCATGACATTGTGGAGACTGAGCTTCCAAATTCAAGAAACAGTAATAGCAGGGAACATTTTGAAAAAATTAAAAACAAACAGACTCTGTTTCCTCATGATTGCTCCTGGACTGGCTCTCACCTGGTTGGTTAAGGGCCTTTCACAACTACAGATGGGCTAATGGTTCGATAGGCTTCAAAAACACTTGTGTTTGATAATCGGATCCTACTTTAACTCATTTCCAAATTCTTGAATGTATGTCTGCATTTGAAACCTGGATGTAGGGACTTGAAAGTGCCACCAACGTTTAGAAAGCAGCGTAAAACCACGTACTCCATTTTAATCCAGTAAGTAGAGGAACCTCTGACCCCGTGATGATTTTAATTCCAGCTGAAATTATGGTAACGGTAGCCACTGGCATTTTCACTGGAGCACACGTTATAAATGAAAACTCATGACCTTTGATATAAAGGAAAAGAGATTGGCTTGACCCTTTTCCTGCTTTATTTATAAGACAACTTAACACAGAAATAATTTCAGCAAGGTCATGTGCTGGAGCCCCTCTGGCAACGTGACAACCCCTCCCCTGCTTCCAATCTTGCTCTGTATCCTGCTTCTTTTCTTACCTCCCCTGCTGCCGCTGCAAACTTTTTCTGTACCCTCCACCCTGTCCCAAGTCTGTAGCCTGGGTTTGGTACATTTTTGGGGCACTTTACTCAGCCTCATAATCAGGAACTTGTGTGCCCTTTTAGTCCAATATATATTTCCATTTCACAGGCAAGGAAGCAGGATCAGAGAGGTTGAGTGACTTGTCTAAAGTCACAGAGCAGGTAAGCAGCAGGGCCTAGACCAGGATGCAGGTCAGACTTAAGTCCACCATTCTTGACTGCTAAACTGCTAAATCAGTGAGTGCCTCACTGATTACTGAAGTCGGCCTCCCGTTTTATTTCATATTTGTATTTTCTTCTAATTACTTTAAGCTCGTCATATAAAACAAATTCAAAGGAAGAGTTTTTCTGAGTTTAAATTTTTTAGCTGCAGTAATTAGATAAGTAGCAATATGCCACACCGCCACCATATTATACATTAATTTATTTATATATTACAGTTTATTATTTATGTATGAATGCGTTATCATTTAAATGCTTGTATTATTCACACACTAGTTTTCCTTGTCGTGACCTTTGAAATAAACATACATTTAAAACTTTAAGAACATAAGAATATTAATTCTTCAATAATTCAATTCTGCAGCAGACGCTGCAATTACCCATTTTAAAAGATTTTCTCGAGCCAGAATACTCAGTTTTGGTGTGCATATAACCATCCAATATAAAAAAAAGTGGTTGAAATAGTGTGGGGGAACCCTCTCCGTTACCTTCTCAATTTTTCTCTAAATCTGGAACTGTTGAAACAAATATATTTTTAAAATGAATAGGATACATTCATGATCATTTACGATTTGGAAATGTTCATCATTTTTATGGGTATATAGTTAAAATTTGTTTCTGAACGTAACAAATGATTTATTAAATAAAGCAAGAGCACAAAAAGAAAAAAAAAGACTCTGTTTTTCAGTCTCCCATGAAACTTGAGATAGCTATTACATCTAAGTTCTAGCTAATGAGCCCTGGTAAGAAGTGTTAGAGACTCATTTTATCCCTCCTCGTTTTTTCTGGCTGAAATACAGACATGATGGCTGTTACCTGGCAGCCTTTTTGTACCATTTGGTTAAAGATGGGCAGAGCATCAAGATAGAAGGAGCTTGGGATGCCAGTGACTGGGAAGCTGCTGCTGTCAGCCCATGTCCAGACTCACTGTTATGTGTGAGAAAAATAAATCTGGGTTTTGTTAAACTACTAACCAAATATTTATAAACGTACTACATGCAACCTAACCAAATATAACTCGTGCAATATTTTATGTAACTTTAGAATTATTAACTTGGAATTACAAGGCATTAGAGAGTCCATTAACAAACCACTTTATAGATGGGAAACCTAATCCCCTAAAAGCTCAGTACCTGGACTGTATTAATTTCTGAAAACTCCATTCACATTATATAATGGTTTCAGGGAATAACCAGAAGCCAAAATGCACATAATGAAATGTAGAAAATATTCCTGTTTGCCTTACTTTTATTTCCCAAAGAAAGTATCTATTAGAGGAAACAAAAAACTGTGCCGTGGTCCTTGGGTCCTTTTTGGACATTGGAATTAAGACTGGGCCTGTCAATATTGAGAGTAAAAGGGGGGCATTCTTATTCCCCTCTCATGAGATCTATGAATAATACTGTTATAGTGACGTAGCACACAGCAAATATCTATATCCAAATAACCAGGGATGCTCAAACTTTAATGTGCTGGCCAAATCCCTGTCTCAGTTATTTCTAGTTTGATGTTTTTGCTTCTTTACCTTAGCAGTTCCTTAAACATCTCCCACAGAGACGAAAGCCAAAGATCTTCCCCAAGCCTGGTTTAGCTTCTGAGCTACAGAAATTCTTCTCACCAACATCAAATCTTAAAACTGACATTGCACTTTGAGGCCCGTCTCTTAATTTTGGAATCAGTGGAGGAGAATATTTCAGGCGCACCCATGAAATCACCTCAATGGTGTTGCACTGAGGCAATGAAAATAGATCTTATGTAAAGGGGTGTTAGGATTTCTAAGGTCTTGTGCAAGACTAGGGCATCTTGCAGACTCTATGGTAAGGCAGAGGCTGGGGCAGTGAGCAATTCTGAAAGGATTAAGTGAGTACCGATAATCTGTAGGGTGTGATTACGGATTCGCCCACACACCATGGGCCCCATATACATGGACTTCCAAGCAAATTACATCTTTCTAGATTGGCGATTTAGTTTCCTGAGTCTGCTTTATGAATTATTTAGAAGCCTATGTACTCAAAGTTTACGTTCTGACCAGATCAATTAAATCCTTCCTCCGAATGATCTGCTCCTAGACGCTTCATGTGTGCACGCCCATGTGTACTCTTGACTGAGAACTGTACAATTTTTAGCCCCTTTAAAAGAATGGGAATGACTTGCCAACATCTAAACATTTGCTTGTGAACCATCTAATACTTGGTACACAGGGTCTAACTTTCCCTAGACCTCATCAGAAAGACATTGATGCTGGGATTGATGTGGAAATTCACTTCCTTCCTTGGACTGATCTAGTTTAATTAACCTTAAGAGGGGAGATGAAACTCCTACTTTCTTTCCTGGCCTATCAGAATGGGAAACAATACAATTTCCTGACAAAATATTTCACGAAACATGCCGCATACCTGCAAAGTTTGAATCTTTTTTGGATGTCCCTCTGAAGGGAGGTAAAGGAGTGGAATTTTTTGAAGCAGCAAGGCAAGTAAATCTAGCAAGCAAGCCACAGCGTATTATTTTAACACTTGTGTTGCACTTTTGGAGGCTGCTCTGTGAATCACCAAGAGAAGAAATTCACGTGTCAGGAGCATTCCTGACCTAACAACTAAGGCAGCAGAACCCACGGCAGCCTCCAGCTGACCGCCGAAAACCGGTGGAGAGCTGCATTTCACCTGTTGCCGTTCAGCCCACATCTTCCTGGGATGCTTTGCTAGCCACGGGCTCTCACGCTTCCAAATCTAATTCTTCCACGTCATGTCTTGACTGTTTACAGCAGTTAAACTGTTTTTGTCGAAGGGTTATAAAGATCGACATCTTTGGCACTCTTCCTTTTTCAGGGAGATGTTGTACTTTAAGCTTGCGTGGATTCCCTGGATGTCACCATTGGTTACGTTCAGCGGGGCTCCCCAGCTGGAGGCAGGGGACATAACAGGTGCCCCTGGGGGAGCAGGCCCTCACCCAGACTCTGATCAATACAGCGCAGCTGTGACGGAGTGGGCACAAGCCCATTTAGCCTGCGGGGGGGGGGGACAGAGACATGTCTTTACCCCTCTTGTCTCCGCATCAAAGGGCAGCCTTGTCATGTGCTTGTGGTCCCGGGTGACCATCAGACCCGGGAACGTGGCTTTGGGTGGCGGTGCTGGGCCTCCCCGGGTGCCCATCAGCTGCTCCCACACAAAGGGCATCGTGAGGCTGGCAGCGGTTTCTATGTTGTTGCTACGGATGCCTCATTAAATAGCTCAGTGCTCTGTGCTCAAAATGAGGGAAAAGTGACATTCTGACTTCCCATACGGTGGATACGCGATTCACAGCCCTTCTGCAGCATTAATCAGGTCTGTTTACATGGAAAGAGGCCAAGGAGCGCGCTGCAGCCGAGAGCAGCTTGCAAAGCCAGCAGTGACGTTGTCTGTGCAGAGTGCCCGGTGGCCACTTAACTGGCTTAGAGGCCTTGTCTTTCAGCTGTGAGCAAATCCCGGTTAAGTGTCGGGGGACACCACAGAGTCTGCTCTGTTCATGGGATTTACGTGGTTTTATTATGGTTTGTTTGTTAAATAGTGTGACATCCTCATTTGCTATTATCTCAAGTGAGAAACAGTCCGATCTACTGACAAATGGCGTGGAGCTCAAGCTTCCTTGCAGGGAGAAAGCAGACACTCTTCCACTCACAGCTGCACACTCAAAGCATAAAGGAAACATGCTATTGGTCCTGGCAAGGTGACGTTTGTGACTTTTTACCAATCACATTCCTTCTTGAGGGGGATGTGTCCACACAGCCACATGCTGGTTCTCACATCAGTTATTTAAATTGACAGGAATACAGACATAGGAAATAGACTACCACCGTCCACTGCATCTTACCAGGGTCGTCAACCAAATAGGAGACTGAGCTGGACCATGGAAGTGTACTTATGCCCTTGATTACTTAACTTCATTATTTCAAAACTACTCAAAGACAAATAATTACTGCAAGTATTGGGGTTGAGCAGGTATCTTGAAAGACAGTGAGAGATGTTTGATTTTGGATGTCAAATAAATTCAACAAATGTTTTTGTTTTCAAAGAACTCATGTGTTACCTTTTTCTGAGCAGCTCCTACTCTCTATTATTAGAAACCCACTCTTACCTTCACCTCTGGGACTGTGAAATTCGTCTTGAGGTTAAGGGAAGTCCCCACGGTGTGTTCAGACCCTGGGTGGATGGGATGGCATGGTCCTTGTCTCCATGGAGTTTAATCAACTCAAATCAGCCTGAGACTCAGTGATTTGGCCATTTTGGTGTAATCAATGTGCTAATTAAAGGCATTGCTTTTCTGGATGAAAATCAAATACTTCCAAGTTCGAGTTTTTGTCCATGTTTAAAGAATTCATAAAATGATCAACATTAAAACTTAAAAAACACAACAATAACAAGACCACAAAGATACAGATTAATACAGACACTGACAAGTAGCCTTTGAGTCATTCATTGGTTTTATTCTACTGTGTTTGCGAACACTTAGGATATTTTACATGCATTGAGCAAAGAAGGGATTTAAATTTATTTAGCCAACAATTCAAAGTGGAAAGTGTGCTGCTTTTATCTAGAATGGTTTATGAAGAGTTTACTAACATCCTCATGGTGCTGTTGGGCCTAAGCTGGGGTCATCAGTGAGATAAAAACTTACATAAAATAATGAAATATTCTGCAGGGTATAACAGGAGTACAGAGGTCCTTAGGAGATAATTCTTGGAAAAAAGTTTGCTTTCAGAGTTAGACAAATGACAAGGCAATGGCAGCAGGCTTGAAATAACCTGACTTCTTGGAAGCAGAGATTCTACTTTCTGATAGGAACTGACACGACACTTAATCTTCTGAGGCAGAAAAAAATGGAGTTTCATGCGATTTAAGAGACTTTCAGAACATTTCTTTAAAACCAAGGCCTTCTTGCTTTGCCGTTAGCTGTCAAGCCGTGGTCGGCTTGGGCTCTGTTTTGGTCCCGTTGCCTCTTCCTACACAGAATGGAGATTTCATAGCACTACAGACTTATCCAGCCCACTCCTGGTCACATAGAATGGGAATTTAGCCCAAGAAAGGGGGGCATCTCCTTACATCTTAAAAATATGTTTGTTCGGGCGTGCCGCACTGGCCGGCATGGAATAAGGCAGTGATTCCGAGCCAGTCCCCGGGTGCAGCGGGCTGGGGATGGGCAGCGTTCACGGTGGCAGCGGCGCTCACCTGTGGGCCCCCGAGGACGCCTGGATGGGTTCCCACCCTGAGTACTTAGAAATGATGAAATTAGCTATAGGAGATGCCAGCCAAGTTTATGTAGCGTTTTTGGTTTACCTGGACCTCATGGAGAGTAAAAGTTGGCATGAAGTTGAACTGTGTGGGATTTCCAGAAGGCCAGCTCATCTGCCTTATGGGCACTGAGATAGAAGGGGAAGGGTTACAGACCGTGGTGCCAACCTCCAGCCATAACAGGATAAGGAAGATCTTGAAGGCATCACGAAAATTGCAAGGTGATCCTGATTTGCTGACGTCTTTTACTTTGGCCATAGTGGAATCTGATTCTACAATAGTCTATTATAAACTTGCTGATGGATTTATGCTGCCAGACCCTCAGAATATTTCCCTTAGAAGATGACCTCTATACTTCCTGATGCATATTTTATTCATACAAGATTGGATTTGAGACTGATCAACCTACTTCATCTTTTATTCCAGAGATGACTAGTCAGCGTTGGCTTAGATTGTGTAGGTTGACTAGTCAAGGTTGACTTTCCAATTCCAGAATTTTTTTTTTCTTCAGAATAAAACTTCCCCAGATAGAAGAAATTTTTTCTTCAAAAATACAGGGTAGTTGCTTGTAGAGCTTTCTTATCTAGAGACAATTTAATTGTGGTTGTATGCAGGTTATACCTAGGGTATGTTCAGAGGGTGGAACCCATGTCCTGCTCTGTCATCCTACACTCGAGGCGGACTCTGCTCATTACTGCCACTGCTAGCTCATGTGGAGACTGCCTCCTCTTTCTCGTACTCAACTCCCAGAGCCTTTTGGCCACTACGGCTAGCACCTTGACACCTGGAGAATTTATCTCTGTTTTTTTTTTTTTAATCACCAATAAAAAGTAAAAGATTTCTTTGATTTAGTCTTCCTATTACAATTATTGTTACTTCCACTGCCTTCTTTATAGCTAGAATATTACAAGAGAGATAGTGTGGGACAGTGTCAGCCTTAAAATGTCTTTATTAATTAGACCCAGTTGTTTCACGTTTGTTAATATCTTCCAATTAAGTTTTCCAAAGTATGAAAAATTATATGCATAAAGATGTTCCAAGTGGCATTATTTTTAATAGCCCAAATTATAAAGCACTTAAAAGTTTAGGGGAGGGGTCAGCAAATTTTTTTTATAAAGGGCCAGAAAGTACATATTTTAGGCTTTTCAGGTCTTTACTGTCATAACTTGTCAACACTGTTGTCTGTAGTGCAAAAGCAGTCGTAAACAGTATGTAAACAAATGGACAAGGCTATGTTCCAATAAAACTTTATTGACAAATAGGGAGCCATCATTTGCCATCACCTGGTCTAGGAAATAGTTACTAAACAGATATCTGTGAATGGTACAACATATACTCCTGAAAAATTAGTAATGAATACATTAAGTACATGAGAAAATGTTACATTAAGTAGAAATTGCAAGATATAATGAAAGTGTATGAATGCATCTAAACATGGCTACCAATAACACATCATGCATGCAATAAAAAGATGATAAAGTAACTCAAATTACTAACTGATTACAGTAGGTTGGCAGGGCAGTAAATGGATGACTGTCTTTCCTCAATATTTCAGTTCTCGTTTGTGTTACTTTTATAATAAAAACATCTTAAAATGAAAAAAATGTTTGTTCACTATCTACCTAAGAGGAGTCTGGCATTTTGATAGAGAAAGTGGTAATTGATTGAAGGACTTTAGCAATCCACCTGCTTCATAAATAGCATACCGTTGTATGCAAACACAGGTCTGTTGCTTTCTTTTGTCAGATAATATCAACTGTAAACCAGTGTTGACTGAGAAAAGTCATGAACTGTGGTTGCTAACCACTCAAGCCTCAGACACCTTTTTTGTTTCAAGTACCATATATTTCATTCTCCCCCTGTTGACATTAAAGATGAATCTACCTTGTCTAAACTGAAGTAGTGATTTGGTAATTAGCCATTTACTAATCAATGCGAATGGTCAGACTACTACAATCCAAATGCAAAGAGAAAATGTGTCCAACTGTCTATGAACTAAGTGTACGGTGCCCCACGATCATATTAATGTACACAGCTATGATTTAATAAAAAAAAAAACAAAATGCAAAGAGAAATGTTTTGGTGTGTGTATACATAAAACTAAAACATATAAACGTTTTAGTATATTTTGCTAAATATTTTTCTTTCTGGACCACAGGAGGCATGGCCATATAAAATTCTCCTAAGGAAGATGTTGCTTTCCTTTTTGGAACAACTAATAGAAATACCACCAGTAATCAAAAATGCCTAATTCATCCGTACAGTAAATACAGGAAAAAGAGCCTCTCTTTCTTGGATGTAATTGTGGAGTAGGCAGTTTACTTAACTTTGAAATCCTTTTAACGTCACCGGGGAAATGTTTGACTGTTATGGAATCTTTCAAACCAGGCCACGTGACTTCTCCAAAGAGCTATTGAATAGTGTGTGCTTTCCATCAAACACCCTTACGACGCTGGTGGCTTCACGGAGTTGGGACAAAGTGTTGGCTTTTGTTAAGGGTTAGGAGTGGCTGAGTTTGACAGTAACTCGAATTTCCCCAAATGTCTCCACCTCTGCCGGTCATACCAAACCTATCCTTGGCTTTAAACTATGGTCTATTTCACCAGCTGTTGCTTTTCACATTACCCAGCAGAAGCAAAAGTCATGGGCTGGCAGCCCTACCCCCAGCCCCAAATCACCTGAAAACTTAACCAAATTCCCCAAACTTTGGGGTGGGTGGGGGTTTAGCTTCCAAGGGCCAATGTGGAAGGATATGAGAACAAACAGGGTTTTGGGCCAACTCTTTTGCCCCTACTATCCTGAGGAGTAAGGGTGACAATGTTATTAGTCAATTTAAAGCCTCAAATTAACAAACCGGAAACAAAATAATTAGACCTGCTCGGTTTAGTCACAGCAGATACTTGTGATTTGAATGGTTAAGAGGAAAGTCGTCTCCCTGGAGAGTTTGAGGTTTCAGCTGTACTCATCTCACAGTGATGAGAAACTCTTGTTGAAGAGTGAAATAGTAAGGCCAGTCCATTCTTCTTGTGGGTTGCAGGAAAAGTCCAGGGGCAGGTTGAGTATGTTGTACCTTATTCAGTTTTACAAGTTTCCCCGTTTTCTCTTTTTGTGTCCTTTTGTCTTAGGAGATGGGGTGGAAATGTTACCCTATAATGCCAACTCTGCCTTGCCATCCCCAGAAGATAAAGGATCAAGAACAGGGAGAAAAGGGTTGATGGCTTTGGGGAGGGCAATGACCTTGGTAGAACTAACTCTGAATCACACCATGCTGGCCAGTAAATGTGTTCGGGACTCTCCCATTGGAAGGCTAAGCGTTTGGAAATTCAAGGTCAGGGGTTGATTCCTTGAAGTTGGTTTTCCTTTTCTCTCTTCCAGTTTTAAATTTGGGATACCAGTTGGGATGATTCATGCATATTAAGCAGAACCTCTATTACCCATGTCAACATCTAGGAATGTTTTCCAAGGGATGGCAAAGAATCCATGAAGGAAAACGAGAAACCTAACACTTAAGGACATTTTAGCATGGTTGTCTTTTCAACGTTTTCATCTAAATTTTTAAATGATGTCATCAAGGTCAAAAACATCCTGTAGGAATTTTTAAAATTGCCATTATTTACAATCCGTGGGTGCATTCATTTGAGGAGGAAATGGCATTGTTATAATACTGAGTCTTTAGATTCTTGCATATATTCTGTGCATTCATTTATTTAAGCTTTAACGTTTTTTTTTCTTTCAATAATGTTCTTGTGTATATATTTATTCCTAGGCACCATATATGTATTTTTTGTGTGGCTATAAATGGTGTCTTTTTAAAAAAATTCCTTTCCTAATTATTTGTTTTGGGTACAAAGAAACGTCCTTGCTGGGCTCTGGCATCAGTGTTATGTTCACAGGGTAAGTTTGGAAATGTTCCCGCCTCTTGTGTTTTCTTGAGGAGTTCAAATAGTTCGTCATTGGTCCTTCCTTTCCAGTGGGGTGGTCTGGGCCTGGCATGTTCTTGTGAGAGGGTCTTACATCACAGATCCTGTTTCTGTTTCTTTTCTGTCAGTTTGGGTAAATTGTGTTTCTCTGGGAATTTGTCTATTTTATCTACATTTTCAAATGTATTAGCCTAAAGCTATTTACAATCTCTTCTTCCTATCCTTGGATTATCTGTAGAATTTGTAGTGATGCCTCCTCATTTTGTAACTTCTCTCTTTTTATTCTTGATCACTTTTGCAAGATTTCATCAAGTGTATTGGCCTTTTGAAAGAATGTACTTGGGGGTTCGTTGATCCTGTCTCTTATATATACTTGTTTCCATTTCATAATTCTCTTCTTTTATCTTTATGTCTTTTAATTTGCTTTTCTTCTTCTAAATTCTTGAGATAGGTACATAGTCATTGAACTTTCAGCATCCCCCCCCCCCAATATTTGTATTTAAATTTATAAAGTTTTCCATAAGCACAAACTTTGGTTCTGTTCCAAGCTATAGCACTTCTCGATTTCTTATTTGGTATGTCCTTGTATATGATTTACACACACAAGTAAAATACCCATATGGCTTTTTTTTTTTAAAGGGTCACAGAAAGTCATAAAATTGAAAAGTAAAATTCTTTTCCCTATTCCCTCCCCATTCTCTCTCACTAAAGGTGATCATAGTTTCACTCCCCCCCCCGCTTTATTGAAATATGATGGATAAATAAAATTGTATATATTTGAGGTTCACAGCATAATAATTTGATATACATTGACAAATGATTACTACAATCAAGTTAGTTAACATATCCATTTTTTCACATGGTCACCATTTGTGTGTGTTGAGAGTATTTGCAATTTATTCTTTTAGCAGATTTCAAGATTTGCAATTTATTCTTTTAGCAGATTTGTGTATGTTGAGAGTATTTGCAATTTATTCTTTTAGCAGATTTCAAGTATGCACTACAGTATTAACTATTGCTGCCAGGTTGTATGTTAGGTCTCTGGAGAGTATTCATCTTGTAACTGGAAGTTTGTATCCTGTTTTTTTTTTTTTTTTTTTTTTTGGCTAGTCAAGTGAAGCAATGGGAATGGAACAAAGGGATCTGTGATTAGTTGTGATCAATTCGTTGTAAACAGCACTGCACTCAAGCCTGGAAGTTTTTACCCTTTGATCAATCTCTTTCCATTTCCCCCTCATGTTCCAATTCTCAGCTGGTGGTAACCAGCATTCTACTGTCTGCTTCTGTGAATTTGATGTTTTTATATTCCACATTTATATGATACGTGGTAGTAAGTGGTACTGTGTCAAACTAAGCTACCTTGCTTATTTCAATTAGCATAATATCTGTCACGTTCATCCATGTTGTTGTAAATGCAAGAATTTCTTTATTTTTGATGCCTGAATAATATTCATTGTGTATGTCTACCACATTTCATTTATCCAGTCACCTGTCGATGGACTCTTCAGTTATTTCCATGTGCTGGCTATTGTGAATAATGCTGCAATGACCATGGGAGTGCAGAAATTCCTGAAGCTACCAATTTCTTTTTTTTTTCTTTCTTTTTTTTTTTTAATTAAATCATAGCTGTGCACATCGATATGATCATGGGGCATCATACACTAGTTTCATAAACCATTTGACACATTTTCATCACACGGGTCTACATAGCCTTCCTGGCGTTTTTTAAGTTGTTGTGCTAAGACATTTACATTCTACATTTACTAAGTTTCACATATATCCTTGCAAGATGCACCGCAGGTGTTTCTTTCAGATACACACCCCTGCTGGATTACTAGAGCATAAAGGAGTTTTATTTTTATTTTTTTGAGGAACGTCCATACTATTTTCCATAATGGCCGTGTACAAAGGTTCCCATTTCTCTACATTCTCACCAACATTCATCTCTTGTTTTTTGCTGACAGCTGTTCAAATGGGTATGAAGTGACATCTCATTGAAGTATTACTTTGCATTTCTCTGTTGAGTAGTGATGCTGAACACCTTTTCATGTACACATTGAGCATTTCTATATTTTCTTAAGGAAAGTGTTTATTCAGGTTCTTTGCCCATTTTAAAAAATTTTGCTATTGAGTTGTATGTGTTCCTTATATATTTTGGATATTAGTCTGTTGTTAGATATATAGTTTGTAAATATTTTCTCCCACTCTATAGGTTGCCTTTTATTACTATTCATTATTATTATTTTTTTTTTTTTGCCATGCATAGCTTAGTTTGATATAATACCACTTATTTATCTTTGTTTTTGTTGCTCACGTGTTTTGGTGTTCTATCCAAAAACTCATTCCTAATGTCAGGGAGAGTTTCCTCTCTTTTTTTCTAGAGTTTTTGTGGCTTTGGGTCTTATAGCTAAGTCTTTAATGCACTTCACGTTAATCTTCGTAAGTGGCATAAGATAGGTGTCAAATTTCATTCTTTGGTATCTGGTTTTCCCAACACTATTTATTAAAGAGATTATCCTTTCTCCATTGCATAATTTTGGTGCCCTTGTCAAATATTAGTTGACCATATGTGGATGGGTTTATTTCTGAGCTCTCTATTCTTTTCCATTAGTCTATATAGCTGTCTGTATGTCAGAGCCACACTGTTTTGATTACTATAGTTTTATAATATGGTTTGAAATTAGGAAGTGCGATGCCTCTAGCTTTGTTCTACTTTCTTAGGATGACTTTAGCTATTTTAATTTTTATGTGTGGCTTTATGCAAATGTTGACATTTTTTCTAGTTCTGTGAAAAATATCATTAGAATTTTGATAAGGACTGTGTTGAATCTGTAGATTACTTTGGGTTATGTGGATATTTTAACAATATTAATTATTCCAATCTATAACTGTGGGATATCTTTCCATTTATTTGTGTCTTCAATTTTTTTCATCAATATTTTATGTACAGATCTTTTACTTCCCTGGTAAAATTTATTTTATTTTATTTGTTGTTTTTGATGCTATTATAAGTGTAATTGTTTTCTTATTTTTTTCTGGATAGTTCTTTGTAATTATATAGGAATAGAAATGACTTTTATATTGTGCAACTTTATCACATTTATTTTATTAAATAGTTTTTTTCTGGTGGAGTCCTTAGGATTTTCTATATATCATATCACATCATCTGCAACTAGAAATTATTTTCTTTCTTTCTGATTTGGATGCACTTTATGTTTTTTTCTTGTCTAATTTCTGTGGCTAGGACTTCCAGTTCTATGTTGACTAGAAATGGTGAGAGGGGGC
The DNA here is from genome assembly GCA_963574355.1 of Loris lydekkerianus. Lineage (NCBI taxonomy): Eukaryota > Metazoa > Chordata > Mammalia > Primates > Lorisidae > Loris > Loris lydekkerianus. The sequence continues at coordinate 18,248 of CAUYPK010164805.1, read as the reverse complement.
ATTGTTTTGTTCCTGATCTTAGAGAAAAATCTTACAAGTTTTTACCACTAGATGTAATGTAAATTGCAGGCTTGTCATATGTGGCCTCTATTGCATTGTGGTACAGTACTTCTATACCCAATTTGTTGAGAGATTTTTATGAAAGGATGTTAAATTTTGTCAGCTGCATTTCCTGCATCTTTTGAGAAGATCATATGATTTTTCATCTTTCATTCTATTAAAGTGATGTATCACATTTTTTGATGTGTGTTTGTTAAACCATCCTTGCATGCCAGGAATAAATCCCAGTTGATCATGGTGTATATCTTTTTAATGTGCTGTTGAATTCAACTTGCTAGCATTTTTTGGAGAACTTTTACATCTGTAATTATCAGGAATATTGGCCTATAATTTTCTTTGTAGTATAATTTTCTTTCTGTAGTGTTTTTATCTGGCATTGGAACACAGTAGCAGAGTGTGATTTCTTTTTTAACTATAAATTACTCAGAAATATATTTCTTGGTTCCAAATCAATGTGCATTTCCAATTAATGTACAAGGATTTTCTGGTTTGGGCTATTTATTTCTAGCTTGATTATGCTGTGATCAGAAAATATACTTTGTGTAATGTTAATCTATTGAAAGTCATTGAGACTTGCTTTACTCATTCAGCATATTGCCATTTTTTCTAAAAGTTCTATAGGTGGTTAAAAAGGGGGTGCATTTTGTGGTTCTGAGGTATTCCATTTTCTGTAGGTATAGTGGATAAAGTTTGCACATTATGTTGTTCAAATCATAAATATTCTTATTGATTTTTTTCTGCTTATTTTTCTAGTTGCTGAGAATGTTTTGTTAAAATCTCTTAAAATGATTAAAAATTATCTAGTTATTATTGTATTTCTTCCAATTTTGTTTTGTTCAGAAATAATATTTGGCAATTTACCACTAACAATATAAATAATATATAACTGTGACAATACACCAAATTCAAATAAGATGTGTGTGTGTGTGTTTTGTCATCATCAGAGTTTCTTTATTTAAATAAAAATACTGGAACTAAAATTAGATTGCTTTTATTAAACTATCATATTGAAATTGATCTCAGTTTGACAAATTTAAAAAAGTTTCCTCATTGGTATAGAAAGAATAATCTCAAGAGTGTTACACACGTATCTAAGGTTCACTGGGACCCCGTTTACGGTCCACATATGGGTTCCAACTAACGACCAGTTGATAAATACTTGTTGATCATTTATTATATGTTCAGCACTTATTTGGGTACTGGAAGGTATGACAGCTAAAGGCTCAATTCTTAAGAGGCTTCCAATGTAGTTGTGGATCTAAGACATGGAATCACACATACATATATAACAAATCAATGCTGTAGAGAATTGGAGAGTACAAACTGAGATGTGCTACATATGTAACATCCACACCAGATCGCAAAGATTTCACAGTAAAAGAGTGTAAAGTAGCACATTTTACATTTTTTGGTATCGATTAGCAAACTTTGCTAAAGTCAGTGCCACTCAATCTTTCTCAGCTCTCCTCTTTGTATGCATCACTCCCTGTTCTTCGAATGTCTTTTCCATTCTTATTTGCCTGGCGAGTCCTTTTATTCTTTTAAAATTACTACCCAGGGTCACTTCTTCTAGAAAGGGTTGTCTAACATTTCCCACTCCAGGGGTAAATAATCCTTCCATGGCACCCTGTGTGAGTGACATCACACTTTGTATTAGAAAACCTGTTTATCTTTCCATCTTTCTATCTTAACTATTAGACTGCAAGCCCCTTGACATGTTTATATGTCTTTGTATCTCTTGTACCTAGGATGTGTCTGATGCACCAGGGGTGGTCAATATTTGCTGAGTAAAGGAACACTTTGTAAAACAATGTGTTTTATTTCATTTTATTTTTTAAATTTTGAATTAACATAAGGGTACATATCATTAGACCACATTGTTTGCATTTATAAGGTAAAGTCCAAGCTATAGGTGAGTCTTTTACCCAGGAGATGTGCTCTATACCTCTACATTGTACCCAATAGGTGGGAGCTTACCGAGTCCCCTTCCTACATTGCCCCCTCCCCCTTCTTGAATTTAATTGTGTTTTTCTGTGGCATGAGCCTGCAGTTCATCCACTCATTTCAAATTGGTGTTGAGGACATGGGATGCTTGAGGTCATTTGCACTTGAACGCACATAGCAGCTCAATTCACAATTGCAAAGATGTGGAAAAAATCCAAGCGTCCATCGACCCACGCACAAGTGTATTAATAAACTGTGGCATATGTATACCATGGAATACTAGTCAGCCATTAAAAAGATGAGACTTTACCTTTTTTGTATTTACCTGGATGGAGTTGGAGAACATTCTAAGCAAAATATCTCACGAATGGAAAAGCAAGCATCACAATGTGTTTTAAACAAGTTCTGCACATGCAGGTCGTTAGCTTAAGATAATAGAGTCAGGTGATTAAAAGTTGTGCCTGATTTTACCATTTTCTGGATGTGTTTAACTCTTAACCTCTGTCTCCTTCATTTCTGAAAGAGATGACTGAGTACCTCCCTCATAAGTTTAATCCTCCTGAAGTTTATATAAAGCAGTTCACATAATGCATTCAACATGGTGCCTAGCACATAGTAAGCACTCACACATACTAACTATTATTTTTATTGAAGAAAGAAGTCTGTCTTTCCATGATGTCATCTTAACATTTCTACTTTCCTACTTAGATGGGTCTTTTTTTTTCTTTTCATAAATAGTTGCCTAAAATAGAGCAGAATCATAGTAGATACCACAAAACGTATTATTTCTTTTCTTTCCTCTCTTCCTCAAATGTATAAAAGCCGCTCCTCCTGTTCATGGCCTGTGTTGAGCATCTCTGCAGAGCTCTCTGACCACCCAGCAGGCTCTCCTTCTCTTGAATTTCTGCAACTTTTGGCTGCCATCATTCCTTGGTGCTTAGCATATACCACCTTGAGCTCAAATCATCATTGCTCCAAGGGTGCTTTCTAACATTTTAGAACAAAGGGGCCATGACTTTTTGCACACCACTTCATCTTCAGTCGTGTTTCATTTATAGCGAATTCAATGTATAGCAAATATAGTTAATTAATCAATTATAGCAAATATAGTTAATTAATCAATTAACCAAGATATAGAAACAATCTTCCCCAGCCTGGGGAATAAGCTATAGTCTCATAAAGACTAACCACTTAATTGATTCCTAATAAGCACATACATAGGTACAAATAATGCTTTTATATTTTCACTGTAATGATTTAATCAATTTACTTTTATTTAATTGATACATGTTATGAAAGTCATATGTGTACATAGGCACGTATGCAAAATCTTCTCTAAATCACCCTCTTGTGTCTAAAGCCAACTCTGATCACAGGCAATGATCATTCTGGATTGATATAGGACCTTTATTCTTAAAGTAAAAATAAAATTAAAACCAGTCTACAGTTGGCTAAGTTAGAATTTGTTAGGCCTTCACAGGTGTCTTTTCTGAGCACATGGCTCTGTTTGAAGATGATACACCACTGGGATGTGAGTCTCGTGTGCAGGTGAGGCTGAAAAACTCCACATGTTCCCAGCTGTTATATTTCACTCTTTGCCCATGTGAGGACGCCCTTTGGTTTGTGGTTATAACCCAAGAGTATAGAGGCTGTTGGTGGTTCTTTACCTTACAGACTGTGCAATGTGGGAGCTCTAAATAGCCACTTCGCCTGCAGTTGCTGCTTGTGACTCGGCCAGGCAGTGGGCTCTGCTTTTTCCTAGCATCCAGCAACTCAGCTGACAGGTATAAGGTGGCATTCTTGAGCTCGTCTTCTTAAAGATGTTTTACATCAAGTAACACTTGGTGAATGCCTGTGATGGTCTAGGTCCTCTTGTAAAGCATACATCATTACTTCCCCATTTTACAGGTAAAAAAGTTGAGGCTCAAAGACTTTAAGTAGCTAAGCTAGAAAGTGGAGAAGCCAGGCTTACCTCCAAGCTTTTCTGACCCCCACATTCTGCTGGCGTTCTTCCCTTGGGCAACACAGATTCTTACTCTTTGTGGTGTTTCTGCCTCAGGTTTATATGAATAAAATAGTTTTAAAAAAAATCCCATAATTCATTTTTATTTACATGGCTTTATTTGATGCCATGTGGTCAGTAACCAAGTTCAACAATTCTTTATTATGCTCTCTCTTCTTCTGTTCCCTCCAGCCTCATAATTGTAGCTTCATTTCAGGCTCTCGGTACTTATTACCCGTGGTCACAACGGTCTTAAACGTATCATGTACCTGTAGGATCCTCCTATTTGAAGTCCTTCAGTTGACTACTGGAAGAAGTTTGAATTTCCTAGTGAAGCACGCCAAGCCTTTCATGATCTCTTTAGTGTTTTCGTTGCCTCAACTGCCACCAGGACCCCCCACACAATTTCAAATCCCTGGGTCTTTACCCACCTTTCCCTCCACATGGTAATTCCCCATTAACCCCCCAAATCCATTTCAAATGTCACCATTCTGACCTGTTTTATGTGCCTTCTTTTTTGCCTGTGCTCCCTCCAGTTTGGAATTTTATTAGAGCACCCACAATATCGAAAACCACTTTATTTCCTCTCTCTTCGTGAACTTCAGAGTCTGTCTCTCTTTTCTTGGGCTTTAAGCACAAATGGGGCTGTAAATGTCTCTGTGGATTTGGCATGTAGCAGAATTACCTGCACATTAACTTTTAATAAATGTTTCCTGGATTATTTAACATTCTGAAAAGACTTTATAAAGACAGAAAGCAATGCTTGACATCCCAGAGAAAAATGCTTTGTGGTGAGAGAAAATAATGCAAAAGCAAAAACAAAACAAAAATCAAATAAAAATTGAATGTTTGGTACTTTAAAATTTAGTATTTTTAATTTACTGTGTGTTGAAAGTTGGATGAAGGTTAATAAGGGCTGGATGGGAAGCTCAAGACGGCTGATTTTTCAGAGGAGGAGGCAGAGAAAATTAAGGACTAGGAGAGGGAGGTCTGATTTGGCACCAAGACTAACATCATGCAAGAGCCATGCCATGGAGAAGTTATCTACTTTATTTTAATTTTGATCATTTCTACTACTCAATAAGAAGACACAAAACTATGAGCCTTAGACCTGGTGTGGAAAATCTCAGGGAGGGAACGTCCCAGGGAAGAGAGAGTCTGTGCATTTGGGAGAGAAAGGATAAAGGAAGACGATGGAGTTAGCAAAAGCATCTTAAACCTAATTCTAGAATGTCCTAGAATATCACAATTATCTGGGAATTTTTATTTCCTTTCTGGGTAGGTTTTTTAAAAAGTGCGAAGGAAAGTAAATCTTTTAACAACACTTCCAACCCCTTCTCCCCTCCCCCATCTAATCAAAATTTTAGTCCATTTACTGATTATTTACTTTGCAGGACATCCAGCAACATTTCCACTACTTTCTAGACGTTCCTCTGTTGCCTTTGGCATTTGTGAAATATTCTACAAATGCACTACGATTAACGTAATTAATTGTATTTTATGACTTTGGGTCAGAATGCCAGAATTTCTGTGCCAGTGTCATTGTCCTCATTGAAACCTCAAGAGTATATTTCAGATATTGGCTTTCAGACCTTTCTTTTCAAATACATTGCTATTTACTTACTATGTGCCAAAGCCACCATGTCAATGTAATTGAAAACAAGCAAGAGGGAGACTGGATGCTCAGATGAATGGAAATGTGATACAGACCCTTCCACCCACAACTCACTGGCCGGGGTCCAGGGGAGGCTGGTGGGGACAGAAGTAATTACCATCTGATGGCTAGACAATGGCCCGTGTGAAATGAGCTGGTTATCTCAAGTCTAGTTCCTCATGGACAGGTGTTCATATTGCAGTTTCCACCTTCAGCGACAGTAGCCCAGGAACTGAATGAGGCAGAGGGACCAAAACTGCCTTCTCTTTTATATGAGATTGATGCCCATTTGTGATACACGGACACTTGGGCTCCTGCCTTAGACTTTAAGATAAGCGGTGAGTGCAAATGGGAATGGCCAATCAAGGTCTTTGTATTTTTTTCTTTTTATTCTGTGAGTGTAAAAATGACATGTAAAACAAGGACAAAGATTAGGCATTTCTTGGTTTGCCTATTTAATTAAAATGTATGCTGCATTACCAAAGAAAAAGGCAACACTGGAAAAATGAGAATCGTATGACTGTTTTTTAGCACTGTAATAATTTGCCCTGAACCCTTAACATTCCAAATCTTCCCGTAAAAACCATGAAAGAATAATAATGGGAGCTCACACCCCACATCTGTTATAAAAATCATAGGAAACAACCAAATTCAGTATCAATATTATTATCCATTCTGCCAAAGCCGAAGATTATTTTTCCCATTCATTTAGCAAAAGATTTTCCAAACTTTATAAATATTGTTATGTCTCTCCAATGCATTACCTCACAGGTCTCTTCTGAAAGGTATCCAAAATCTGCATTAAGGCACTTGTGGGAAAAGTAGAAAAAATAAATGGTTTACTTTAAATGGGATTTGGAAAGGGTATGATTACAGTCTGAAATGTTTCGCACTGACATAGTAAAACTGAACTTCCTAATGGATTCTTAAATTTTGAGTAAGCATTAAATCCATTTATTGAACTCCTCTCTGCGTGTCTAAAAGTTACAATAAATACATATATTTCCCCCCGATGGACTTTCTGCGGGGAAGGACCTCATACATTAGTTGTACAAGCCGTTCCTGCAGAACGTGAGAGCACATAGCTGGTTACTCAACCCACGTGTTAGGAGAGAATCAAAATATTTTTCCGAGTGAGCAAATAAGTGTGTGAACAAAGAGAGAATTGCCTAGCAACATAAAAAAGAATTGCTAAAATACGCAAAGCAAGACGTCCGTCAATGGCCTTACAAATGGATGCCAGTTCTTCCTGCAGTGTTTTCATGTGATCAGGTAACCAGAGCTGAACTGTGTCCAGAAACACATTAGATCTTGCACTTCGGTGGTGCCAGGCAGACACATATACAGAAAGACACACAATGGCAAAATTCAAACATGAATAGAGAGCTGGGTTTTCATTGTTTGCTCACAATACCTCTTGGGTGAAAGGAAGGAAACAGGCTGTATTGCCTAATAACTCCAAATGCCCCAGAGAAAGGCAAACAGACAGATTCCCATTTTGGTGGCGGACTGGCTCGCGTGGCTGGCAGTTCCTGGTGATAAGGTTGTCAAGGGCTGTTTTGCAGGTCCCGTGCAGAGTTTCAAGCCATCAACATTTCTGTAGTCAGTGAGTCTGTCTGGCTGTGAGGTATGCGAGGCCATGGTGTACAGTCTGCCGGGGAGACGACTACAAGGAAAGTTTGTTCATAAGCTGTGAATGAAGGGGCCCAGGGAGGGAAGAATGGGGACAGGTCGGTGTTTCTCTGCTCGGTTGCTGAAGTAGAAAATATGTCCGGATACCATCTTGAGCTTGTAGAACTTATGTCTGCGCTCTTGGCACAAATTCTATTTATGCTTTGGCATTGGGTCAGTAAGAGCAATAAAAGCAGAGCTTTTAGATGAAGAAGCGTAGAATTCGTGGAACCTGAAGGTGTGCAGACGTGCAGATAAAGGCCAGCTGATACCGAGAGGGGGCCCTGCCACCTCAGAAGCCTTCTCCCTGGACAAGCCACAAGCCCACGTGTAAAGATTGCTTGGCGATCCTGGCAAATTTGTTTTTTTTCCAGTGTCAGGTGATAGCTACTTATATTTTTATCTGTCTAGTCTTTGATGCTCAAAGACTAACCCCAATCCTAATGGTTATAGTTTTTGGATTTTCTCACTCTGTGCCCTCCACAATGGTTTTGCGAGACAGAGAGTGAGGCTTAGCCCTTCAAAGATTTCCCTGCTTTCGGGGTGAGCTAATATGTGCCATATAAACTTGCAGTGCTGATGTTTCTTTGACCCATAATTAAATTAACCACCTATGAAAAGGAATTGATACTAATACTGTCTTTATATTCATTTAACCACATAGTTTTTGGGTGAATAATACCCCCTGAATCACATACTAGGGGATAATACACTCCCATTAAGATATGTAATATGTGTACATGTAAAACATAATAAGCCTTCCAGGAGGCTTATTCAATTTTTAAATATTAACTTCTTCAGAGACAGGGAAAACCAAGAAGAAGCCATCCTTGGGTCTCTACCATGCAGTGACTCTTTCTTTCTTTCTTTCTTTCTTTCTTTCTTTCTTTCTTTCTTTCTTTCTTTCTTTCTTTCTTTCTTTCTTTCTTTCTTTTTGCAGTTTTTGGCCGGGGCTGGGTTTGAACCCACCACCTCTGGCATGTGGAGCTGGTGCCCTACTCCTTTGAGCCACAGGCACCACCCTGCAGTGACTCTTTCTAGGAACGAGCTCTGAGTTCTTTTCTTGCAATCGACATGGGCTTTATTTTGTGAACTGTATATTCCCTTTGCCACAAAATCAGAAAGAAGAACAATACCTTGCATACTATTTTGCAATGAGCTATTTTAAAAATCATTAACGTTATTTGCAGACTTCATATCCTAATTAAATCTTAGGCAACTGAATTTTTTACACGTTCAAGGGTTCTATGGGGACCATATATCAATGCTTTGAACTGTGTATGTACATGAAATACTGATGTAAAGTCAACAGCTGATATATAAGCAATCAGAATGTGTTGTGTGTGTGTGTGTGTGTGAATACATAGAATATTGAGTTATAGGCCCTACAAGAAATACCATTCATTTGATGGTAGACCTCAGAAAAATCAATTGACTCTGCTGTTTCCCCTACTAAGAGAAAGTTGTTTGATTTGCTCAATTTCTTCTATGATTTCTATCCTAATAAAAGAACCCTGCCTTTTGTTTTTTTATTTTTAAGTGGCACGGAGGTTGATAATTTGAACAGGGAAAACCAAGTGATTCAGTCCCCCATCACTCTTAGGCAAAAGTCAAATTGAGTGCTTCTGAGGAAAGACATTGTATTATTTTCAAAATGAGTAAGAGTCTTGAATCTTTTATTTAAATTAGCCCCCTTTTATATATGCCCTCAAAAATATCTTACTTTACACACACACAAACAGCCCCCCTCTACACCTATTTCTGGATTAAATTTGCTTTTTTCAATTTATGAACATTTATACAAGTTGCACGACATTTGAGGATGAAACTCAGAAATCACTATTTCTGCATCTTGCACAAACCCTAAAAGGTGAGGGCTAACTTCAGTCCCTCCTTGCAGCCCTTGGGTGTTGTATCTTCTGAAGCAGCCCTCCGCTTTTGCACAGTTGAGGTGGACACATTGTTACCACCTCCTCTTACAGCTTTTGAAAGAACCACAAAATGGATTTAAAATAAATAAAATGAATCAAAGAATTTCCTGCATCGTCTGAGAAAACCATGGAAGTATGCTTGATGACCTTTTGAACACTTTCCAGCTCAGACTGGAAACACCTCTGCGGGTGCATGGTCTAACAGAGGTGATAGCCATGGCTACGTGCACGTTGCTAGACGCAGGTCTTACATGGAAGTGTAACACCTTTTAGATGCAGTCAAGAAAAGGAGCATAGAAACATCTATCAGAAACCACAAACCCTTTTGTAACCTCATGAAAATAGTGATCTATTTCTAGTTGGAGACAGAAATTATAGTGGCATCATTTCCAATTTTTTTTTAAAGTATTCTATTTTTGTTGGTTTTACTTATGAACCAAATTCTTTCTCCCTGATCCACTCGGTGGGTGACCTTCTTCATTTGCTCCCCACCCACCCTGACCCTGGTTCCTAGATTGAGGAGCCTGTGTGGTTAACACACCAGACTCTGTAGGTGCAGAGTGGCAGGGAGTCTTGGAGGGTGATGTGGGGTGTGTCTGGGCATTGGGGGAGGGAGAAAGCAGGTGGGAAAGGCATGGGAAACAGGCACCCAGGGTACTTGAAGGGTGATTATTCTCCACGGTCAGGTCAGGTGCATAGAACAGCGTGAGCCTGGGTTGGTCCCAATGGCTGTGAAGCCAGGAATGTGGCTCCAAGTGGTGCCTGAATCATTCTGATGTGTAGACAGCTACAAAGTGCACGACCAAGGGTAAAAAGGAGCACTTGAGCTGCCCTCCCTCCTGGGCACCCGGATGAGTACATAGCCTACTTTTTTAGGAGTTTGATTTAATAGCTGTTGGGATCCTGTCTTAAATTTGCCTATGAGGGATTCACCTGGGACCACCTTTACTGGCTCCCCAGTCCCTTCTGTGTTCACTTTCCTGTCCCCAGCTCCTCCAGAGGAAACCCTTGGAGGATAAGATCTAGCTTGGTGCTCATAAGCTCTTTCTCCATGAGTGCCAATCTTGAAAAATGAGAAAAAGAAAATGAGAACCCAGCGCTCTGGCGAGGAGGGCTGAGGGAGAGGGCAGAGGAGGGACGCCAGATGAAACACACACCACTCAGGTGTCTCCTGTTTTTCCATATTCAGGTACGAGCCTGTGGTGCAGGGGCTGAAACGGGGTGATATTGTGATCAGGAGAAAAAGCAACAGACAATACCTCCTCTGTGAAGGCTGCTTTGTTCCTAGGTGCAATTTAAAAGGGAATCAAACCAACGAATTTGCAACGGAATTTTCCCACCTTTCAAGGCTGGCGGGTTGGAGTGAGCACCACCACACAACAAGCTCTACAATTAGAGGCTGTCACCGTGTTACATAAAAATACAACAGGGCCCAGAAAAAATAGTAGAAAATGTACTCACTCACCTCATCAAAAGATTGCATAATAAATAAACTAAAAAGGAACTGAGGACAGCCCTTGGGTGCTATCTTATGAAAAACAGTCATGCTATAAAAGTGATAAAGTTTATAATTGTGATTTATTATAAAGCAATATGTAGCTCGGTCCTTACCATCTCATGGCTGGCCACCACAAACTTGTTTGTAAGCCAAGAGGGCCCAGTCTCATCCTTTTAACCAGCACTCTTTCCAAAGGCAGTTTCCTGGGTTTGCTTCATTTTCATTGGTTCCGTTTAAATTGGCAGGACAGACAGTGAATGCAGGTGCCCGTGCAACTGGGAGACTGTTTTCAAACCCACGTGGGCACCACTGTAAGCACTGTTGACTTCTCTAGTCTAACTCTCTCATCATCAGTCTACATTTTTTCCAGAAAGGTCTTAGACTGAGGAAAATGGAACTAGCAAGACTAAACTCACCACGTCTGATCTGAGAAACTGCACCTGTTTTCATCTCCTCGCTGAGCCTTTTGGAAAACTTGAAAGTTTACCCATGATGAGAATTTAGGGGGGAAAAAATCTCACAGCAAAGGGACTAGTTTAAACATTTGTTTTTCATCCGGCGCTTTGGTGATAAATCCGTTTTATGGCATGTAAGAGTTTAATTTTTAAGATGTTTTCCCCTGACTTCAGGTGGGCTACACAAAAGCAATGCTATGTGTCTGGCTGCAACTGGGGTTGGGGATGATTCTGCCGTTCACCTATAAGTTGGCTCAAGTTGGCTCAAGGCCTTTCTCTTCCCAGGGATGGATTTTGCCTCTCTGTTCCCTGCTGTTGTGTCTTAGCAGTTATTATTATTATTTTTTGAGACAGATTCTCACTATGTCACCCTTGGTAGAGTGCTGTAGCATCACAGCTCACAGTAACCTCTAGCTCTTCAGCTTAAGTGATTCTCTTGCCTCAGCCTCCTGAGTAGCTGGGACTACAGGTACCCACCACAATGCCTGGCTATTTTTTGATTGTAGTTGTCATTGTTGTTTTAGCAGGCCCGGGCTGGGTTAGAATCCACCAGCTTTGGGTATTTGGCCGGTGCCCTACTCACTAAGCTACAGGTGCTGAGCCAGCAGTTTTTTTTAATATTAAAAAGAATCATTCCTCCTCTCCTAACACTGGAAAATGAACATTGTAATATGGTTTCAGGGACCTGTGCAGGTAGCAAATGACTTCTAAAAGAGAAATAAAGAACTCACCTAAAATTTTTTTAAGGCTACCTGAAGCATAGTTTCAAATAACAAGCCAGTGGTTATGTACCATCGTCCCAGAGCAATTTTGCATTGTGTTTGTTTTGAGGTGGCTGACTGTGTACTTACGTTCCACTCTCCATTTGGGAGATGTTTGTGATATCAGAAGATTACTGTGATATCTACACGCGACATTGCCTTCTCGTGGCTAAGTGTATTCACGAGCCACATATCACTGAACACGCAGTCTTTTACTGAGCAGGTATCTTTCTGGATTGTACTAAGCAATAATTTGTTCTGTTATTGTTTCCTCGGGGCAATCACTTCCTACAGTTACTATATTGCACGGAAAGGCCTTTCAAACAGGACTATGTTTTAGCTCCGTGCAAGGAATGCAAAAGTAAGCACAATTTGGGAATCACATGGAAAAAGTCGGGGCATGGAATTCACAATACAAAAGGACAGGAAGCCGCACATCATCACCTGAAGGACTGTCACGCTGTGGCTGCCTTAACAGGGCTTCTGTGGTGTGCGCTGTACCCAGAAATACTGCAAGGGTTTGAAACTCAGAAGCTGACTGTAAACTTGCCTTGAATGCCCCACAGACACTTGGGCTTGTTTATATAAGCCTTTGTTTTCCTCTGACAGTACCAGGAACCTAACATTTTCCTACTCGAGTGTATTTCTGTACGCATTGTCTCTGTAATGCCAGGTTACATCGACTGTTTGACAGCTTGGCTGTGTGAACCAAAAATTCTTTAATGACGAGCTTCCTTCTCCGTTTTCTTTGCCTATTAAGTTGAATTCAATTCTATTTCGTTCTGGCCAACTCTGTCTAAGGCTACTCCCTCTAGGAAGTATCAGCAAACTAAACGTGGTCTAGGCCAACTCGACTGTATTTTGTGATGAGTCAGGGATATTGCCTTAGAAGCAGACTTGCAATGGTTTGACTTGAGATACAGTCCATTGGTCCCAATCCCAGCTCTTCTGCAAACTTGCTGTGTGACTTTTGGGTAAGTCATAACCTTTCTGTTTTTAGTGTCCTGAAAAGTGGAGATAAAGCCACAGTGCTTTTCATCCACTTGCCTGGGAGGAGTTTTGTGAAGGTTGGTTAATTAATTGTCAAGATGCCTATGTATGGGGCGTGTAACGGGAATGTCAAAAATCTGGGCTAAACCAGACAGGGGAGGAAAAGGGAGCGGTAGTGGAATAATTGCTAATTTTTCCACATCTCCAAATTTCTAGGGCAGTTGTCAGGTAAAATTCCCAAATTTGATCACTCTAAAAATTATTTAGACCTTAGGTTGGTTATTTCTGGCTTCATTTTCTTCTGTAAGATTCTGTGTAAAAGTCTGTTTGTTCCATGAGTGTCTTTGAACCTGTGTCAAGCAAGCAGAGAAAGTTCTGGAGGGATTGTGCCTATAAATACAGGCTGCATAGTTGCTGTGCCCTTAGAGACATATTCAATCGATACTCATGCAAAGGAGAAGATGAGATTGTTTTCTTTGTGGGTCTCATTTGCCTCTGGCCAGGTTAGCAAAGATTAGCAGAATCAGAGAAGTTGGAAACATAAAATCTACCACTTATTGAGTGCTTAATATCCTCTAGAAACTTACATGTCCATGTATCCAAAAAGCAACCCAATGAGAGGGAACAATGGCTTCTGGTTCCTGACTCCTCTGTCTAGGTATCTCCTTGGTGGACCAATGTACACTCCTCTTAGAAGAGCAGTCCTGGAAGTGACAAGGGTGGCCACGTCCCGCAGAGGCATGATCTACCTGTTAGGGACACAATTCTGACCACATTAACATTGGGCTTTGAACAGCTGCACCACAGTGGATCTATGAAACGTATAACGGAGGATTTAAGTTCAATATCAATGACCAAACTGTCAGCTGAACCGACAATTTCAGAATTTCTTAAAAGGTCACAGGGGTGCCCTCTGTATTATAGTTTTGAGCATGTGAATACTCATTCAACTAACCACAAACTGGGGAGAGGAAAAATACTTATCATAAAATGGTACAAAGAGGTGGCCAACGGGTAGAGAATATTTGTAGTGAGTATTTTGTAAATAAAGGGACATTTAGCTATAGTTTCCATGGTCTCTATGTGTGGAGGGTTGATGGACAACTTTTGGGGCACAGCCTGTGGAATTAGGGGACACCCAGAGAAATGGCCTATGTCGTTTGATGCCTGGTTTGGTAGAACTAGAGGAAAAAAAGAGAAGGAAAATAATTGTGTGTGTGTCTGTCCGTCCATGGGCTGGGTCTTCTTTGCTTACTGTGCTCATATTTGGACAAATTAGAGGGAAATGTGGACCAGAAATCCGTCCTCTTTCTGAGCGTCAAAGGTCCAAGGACTCACCTGGCTCATGGCTGCTAACTCACCTGAGACCATGAGAACTAGGTGGGGGGCTCATCTCATTCGATGGGCAGACCCAGGGATTTGGGGGGCTCATCTCATTCGATGGGGAGACCCAGGGATTTGGGGGGCTCATCTCATTCGATGGGGAGACCCAGGGATTTGGGGGGCTCATCTTATTTGATGGGCAGACCCAGGGGTTTGGGGGGCTCATCGCATTTGATGGGGAGACCCAGGGGTTTGGGGGGCTCATCTCATTTGATGGGGAGACAGCGATTTCAAGCAGCCTCAAGCCCACAGCGCACTCACGGCTTAGCTACAAACATAAGTGGAATTCTCCGACTCTGAAGCTGTACACTACTGTGTGCTAAAAGTGAAAATAATTTTCTTCACCAAATAGTTGGGTGAGGAGAGCGGAGGGGAGAGTAAAGGCAGTTTGTTGAAATGCCCATTGGTAGAGCAGCGCCACACATCACGTGAAGGCCGATTGGAGACTAGTGATGCCTCGGTACATAATGCAAAGCGGCGCATTTCGGACGCACGGACGGTGACAGCAGCCAGAGCAGCGCTTTCCGCCTTGGACAAATCTCCAGTGTGTTTTCAAGGCACTTCGGAGCTGGGCTTCCAGCGTGCAGCCTGTGGGCAAAGCACCTCTGGAACTCAAAGCTAAAACAAAAACAACAACACAAACGCGCGTGTGGAGAAACACTTCATTGTGGCACACGTGTTGTGGACATGTCTGCGGGGGCGGCGACCTGCGACTGTCGCCGTGGGAGTCAGAACCGCTGGATAACGCGGCGCCCGGAGTAGGTGAGGCAGCCGAGGAAGCCACATGGGCCCCAGCTATTTATAGCTCCCGGTGGTGAAAAAGTAAAACCGAAGTGCAGCTTCTACCTGCTGTTCCCAACTGAAGCTAACAAAAGAAGAAAAACGGATAAGCCCGCCTGTGGGTCGCCTTTGTAGTTTCAACTGACACACATTCAAAAGTGATGACTTAGCGGCTCCCCCCTTCCGACCCTTCCAGCGGGTGAGCAGGGCAGGCGCCCCTTACCCTGGGGTCTCCTTCCCGGTCCAGAAACGCCTTTCTCCCCGTCTCCCCCCTCCTCCCCCCGTGTGAAAGGCATTGGAAATTTTTTTTAAATCCATTTGACTCCCTTTCTCAGGAGAGTTTATGACTTGCATTCAAGAGCTTTCTCTTTCAAATTCATCCCAATGTATACCAAAGAACTGCGTAAAAGCCTTTATCTTTCAGATCTTTTTTCCATCCTCTAGCTTGAGTGCAGGGCACACACACAGAACTGCAAAAGCTGCACGGGAGAACTGCGAACAAAACAAAACGTGGAGTCGTATCCGGGCAGAACTGTGTCTGTAAACAAGACCTGCGAGGGTGCAGCCAGCCTCTCCCTTGCGCGCGCGGGCTTCCCAGCCTCGCCATCCAGGTCAGCGGGGCTAGGGTGCCTTAAGAAATAGAAGGGTCCAAGGCTGCGTTTCAGGACGTTTGCAAAGACAGCTGATCGTGAACTGTTAGAAACTGTTGACAGGAGCTTCCGACGATCTTTGTGAAAGGAAAATCTCTTGAGCGTCAGGAGCGGGTGGTGGAGGGGGCGCAGGGGGCGGTGGCTTCGTGCCCACACTGCGCGGTCCCTGCGGCGCGGCCGGGCCTGGCAGCGCCCCAAGGCAGCGCGCGGGTAAGCAGGAAGCTGCGGCCGAGCTGAGTCGCTCAAAAGCTACTGGAGCTAATAGATTGTGGTCATGTAGCATCTCGGTAGTGATGGGAACACTCAAAGGCATCTTCAAAACACTTGCAGAAACATGCTGAGCTCTGCACTCCCTGGCGAGAGCGCCTGCCTCGCGCAGCAGGCTTGGACTCTGCTGGAAGCCGAGGCAGCTCCAGCTCCCTCCCGCTCCGCGTCCAGCCGGGCCCAGCCCCGGTCCAGCCCCATCCAGCCCCGGGTGTGAGAAGAAAGCCAAGTGGGGTGCAAAGTGCTGCAGCCCCGGAGCTTCGGTTTCCTTGGTCCGCTCGCCCATTCCGGGGTTGGGCGGTGTTTGAGTCCTTCCCTTGCAACCACCGTCACCCTCATCCATCAGAAATGTTCCTCCAGACGCAAAGGCGTTGGGGTGTAACTTCAGCCTTTTGAAGGCGCCAAAGTAGGACGTCTGGTAGGGACAAGGCCTTTTCCCAGTGGTGATCTGTCAGGTACAGAGGAAGCGACGTCAGGGGGCTCACTCTTCCTGGAATCAGCATTTTCTGATTTCTTGCTCCCATTTTTGAACGGATAATTGTTAGAGTTACTCTCCCAGCCTCGTGGCACCAAGAAAGCAATGGGCCAAGTTACTGAGAGGTGGTGTTTGTAGGCGTGACACTGGGCTGGGGGACAAGCTGGCCAGAGCAGGCCCTTGACTGACAGCTGCCAGGCCTCCTTGCTTGCAAAGGAAAACCAGCAGCACAAGCCCAGCCCAGAAGTAGGGAGACCAGCACCCCCTTACCCTCAGAGGGAAATTCAAGTACTCCTGAGGGTTGGTTAAGTCCTTCATAATATCATACTTCTTTCATTTTATTATTTATTTTATTAGTTATTTTATCTAATTAATTGGAAAAATGCCACATTTTGCCATGTAACTCATTTTACAGGTGCAGGTCTGTGGCACTAAGTCCATTTACATGATTATACAGAGGGTCTCTTTTTAACTAACACTTTGGTAATAGGCATTTTTTTTGTGTGTGTGTGTGTGATACAAAGTCTCATTCTGTCACCCTCAGTAGAGTGCCATCACAGTTCATAGCAACCTCACACTCTTGGGCGTAAGCGATTCTCTTGCCTCAGCCTCCCAAGTAGCTGGGACTACAGGCATCTGCCACAACGCCCAGCTATTTTTTGTTGCAGTTGTCAGTGTTTAGCAGGCCCAGGCCAGGTTCAAACCCTCCAGCCTCTGTGAATGTGGCTGGTGCCTAACCACTGTACTACAGGTGCCCAGGGATAATAGGCATTTAGTTAAAACAACAACAACAACAACAAAAAACAGTACAATACCACTAGAAAACAGCTGTTGTGTAAATACACAGTCTGGTGTCTATTCTTCCCAGCTTTGTCTGTACTTCTTCCTAGCACTTCCCCAAACTGGGATCACTTAGTTTTGCAAACTGTTTCCCCCTCCCTGCCCTCCCTTGGGCTCTGAGTGTGTTCCTGAATGAGGGTCTTAATGTAGCCTGGCCCCCTGCCTGGTGAACAGGGTAGCCTGGACTACTCCTTTGTGTTAACATCTTGTCCCCTTTCAGATTCAATTTATTGAATTAATAACCCAAAGGTGCCTTATGTGCAAAAATAGGGAAGTTATATCCTGATCACAGTATAACCAAAATTAAGCAAATTGGAGCTTAGAAAAGCAGCAAAACTGCAAAACTCCCCTTCCTTGCCTGGTCTCACGGGATCACAGCCCCTGAGGTTTCCCAGTGGGCCTCCCCTGCTTCCCGACACCCTACTAGAGGATGGAGGAATACAGGGAGCAGGGTGAAGTGTGTGTGTGTGGGGGGTTTCTAACCTCTCTTTGGAAAAGGGAAAGATGATGCTCAGTAAAGTCTGAACTTTAATTTTTGTATAGAGACTGCTCCCAATAATTAAAATTATTTGAATCCTTTGAACTCGGGCAATCCTTAGAGACTCCCTAGAGACTCTCTAGCTCCTTAGAGACTCTTTCAATTTCTGAAACATGCTCCAGGTGACACAAACACCTGTACTTAGTATTTAATATCAATACTTAATATTTTAAAATTAAAAAAAAAAAAAAGAAAAGAAAGAAAAATGCTTGCTGAGGCCCAGAGAGCCTAGCTCCAAAGACAGAACCCAGCTCTCTACTACTGTGGGGGTGGGGGGTCTGCCTCCATTCTGTTGGTGGGTGTTTATTGGGGGGTCTGCCTCCATTCTGTTGGTGGGTGTTTATTGGGGGGT
>CAUYPK010164788.1:0-17435 GCA_963574355.1 Loris lydekkerianus | reverse complement strand
TTTTATGCATCTCTACCCTCTGAGACATATCCTAATCTCAGGAACCATGCACTCAAAATGGCAACCATCTTTGGCAGCACTTATGTCTGTGAACAGACTTTTTCCAGAATAAAACATCTGAAATCTCCAACCAGATCTAGACTAACGGATGCACACTTGCATCACTTGTTACAACTAGCAGTGACAAATATGGAACTGGACATTGACCATCTCATTAGCCAAAAGCAGGCCTATAATTCCCATTGAAATACTGGTAAGTTTGTTGATATAACTTTACTTGTTCTTCATTTTAAATATTGTATTTGTTCCCATTTTGCTTTTTTTTTTTTACTTCAAAATAAGATATGTGCAGTGTGCACAGGAATTTGTTCATAGTTTTTTTTTTTTTAACTATAGTCCAGCCCTCCAACAGTCTGAGGGACAGTGAACTGGCCTCCTGTTTAAAAAGTTTGAGGACTCTTGCTCTAAGACTATATATTGACTCTTTTTGTTTTTAACACGTGCAACCTATCTTTTGGATCTGGGTACCTATTTCTTCCTGATGATGGAAGTTTTAGTGTAGTCAGCCCTACTGTCTAGCTTAAGTAACTCCAGGTACTCTCATGGTATGTAGGCTCTCTAGCTTCAGTAGTAAGACAGAAATGGCAGTCCTTCTTCCATTTCCCAAGGAACCAGATCAGAGAAATCTACCACTGCCTGTGATTTTGAGGAGAGAAAATATTTAACCTACAGCTTAAAATTTGAGAGTTTATAAACAGGTGTTTCCCATTAGTAGTGTTCCTCATGCCAGCCTATGCTTAATTAGCTAACAAGTTGTATGAACAAAGGCAACCTATATGGTTAATATCACAGACACTTTAGCAGCTGCCAGTGCCATTGTTTTAAAGCACAAACTGTCCCTTAAGGTAGAAGCCAGTTGTTTTAAATATGAGCAATTAGGACAGAGTTAAGACACAACTTTTAATTCATATTCATCACTGATATAAGTTCCTTTGTAATTTTAGTGTCTAATATATAACTCGAGTGCCAGTTTATGCCTCCAAGTGAATAAAAATGGCTACTAACTAGTAGCTTGCCTCTCATATAAGAAGTCTCAAAGAGTCATTCCTGAATTTTTAAAGTCTCCAGCCCTCATATTATCAGACAAATGTAAAAATATGGATCATTGGGTGGCGCCTGTGGCTCAAAGGAGTAGGGTGCCGGCCCCATATGCCGGAGGCGGGTTCAAACCCAGCCCTGGCCCAAAACTGGAAAAAAAAAAAAATATATATATATATACATATATACATATATATATGTATATGTATATATATATATATATGGATCACTGTACAATGTTGTTGTTTGCAGTGTTATTTGTACTAGTGAAAATCATAAAAAGCCTATATGACCATCTTGGGATTAGATACAAGATGGAACCTACATACATTGGGATATTTTGCAGCCAATCTAAATTATTATATAGATATATATGTACTTGATAGAAGTCTGTTATCATACAGTGGAAAAGCCAAGTTACAAAAGGACATATCATTTTCTTGTTTTTGGAAAAAATAGTATAATTAGTAACATTATAATTTTTAAAGTGGGGAAAGATATATTCCAATAAAAACAGTGGTTATCTGTGATTAGTAGGATTATTTGATCATTTTCTATCATGTCTGAATTTTTGACGTTGACTATGATTAATTTGGCAAATTAGGGGAAAAATACAGACAGGACATTAAATTCTCAGTCTTCAGCTACAAAGCACATACTGCTTTTTATTTAATGAAAGAACAGTCTAGGATTCAACAGCCTCTGAATTAATTCCTTGTTAATTATACCATCTCTAAGTACACTATAATGGAAAGTAAAAAAAGGCCAAAAAATAAAAAATAAAAAACCAGGTGCCATTTTCCTTACCTGCCTTAAATAAGGGCTATAAAATGTCCCCTGATGCAAAGTAATGACTTACAAGTTTTAGAATATGAATAAATTTATTTTCACATACTGTTGATGTTTATAAAGGTATTTCATATATATCAGATTCTAAATTTTAAAAGTTCAAGTCTTTGAAAGCAACTCTTTCCAAAAGATTGACTCTCTCCAAAAAATGGGCAAAAAATTTCAGAAAAAAGAAGGATGTTATCACATCATCTGGAAGGAGTTTCACTTCAATGATAAAATCACACGAAGTTTCAAAATTGCATTACATGTTGCCTATAAATGACAAATTAAAATAGAAGAGAAGTCTATCCTTGCTGGTAAATGATACTGACTCATTTTCAGTAAGGCATACATTCTGGGTTATTTTTCCTGTATAGTATCAGTGGCGGTGTGTAGGGGTGGAGGTGGGGGTCACAGCACTAAGTATTATAATATTTCTTACCACCACTGATACTGGTGTAACATATGATGGTGGAATAAAGCCAACTGATATGTGTAGTCTTTGAACTTATCAATGTAGACTACTAGACACATTTTTTTCTAACTAATTAGAACCCCCCTCACATTTACACATTTGCAAAGTAAGACTTTCTTTTTCTTTTCTTTTTTTTTTTTTTTTTTGAGATAGAGCCTCAAGTTGGCACCCTGGGTAGAATGCTGTCGCATCACAGCTCATAGCCACCTCTAACTCCTGGGCTTAAGCGATTCTCTTGCTTCAACTGCTCAAGTAGCTGGGACTACAGGCGTCCACCACAACACCCAGCTATTTTGGTTGTAGTTGTCATTGTTGTTTGGTGGGCCTGGGCTGGATTTGAACCGGCCAGCTTCAGTGTATGTGGCTGGCGCCTTAGCCGCTTGAGCTACAGGCGCCAAGCCAGAATAAGACTTTCTAAACACCAATTTCTTCATCTGCAAAATAAGGATAATAATAGTCTTTAAACTGTAAGGTATTAACAGGAGTGAATGAGATAATCTAGTACCAGGCCCATGTTAATTTCTTGATGGGTGGGAAGCACACACACATGAGTTAACCAACACGCCTCAAGAAAAAAACTATTTCTAATAGATATTCACAATTTAGTGTTACAGATTGGTCATAATTCTCAGTGCATGGCCATATATAATGGGTTTACAACTCTGTTCTGCCACTTAATAGCTATGTTTTTCTAAATTTAATTTCCTCTCTCTGAGCATAAACATAATATTGAAAACCTACCTTGCAGGGTAGTTACAAGGATGAAATAAGGCAATAATGTGAAAGGACCAGAATTTTACCCAACATAGAGTAAAAGCTTAACATTTTTCATGTTTGGTATTAAGAGTCAAATTTTGTAGATTTTAGCATCAAGATCTTATTATACTTTTAAAAAGTCTAGACAGTTTCATTATGGCACCATGACATTTTAAAGCCAGTTTTGGGACAAGATAAGATGCAAACAGATGTTTATAAAAGTCTTTTTCAAATTAGCCTATAAAAACAAAGACTTAATAAAGATATGCCCGGAAATCAGAATTTATCAAGGTTCTGACTTTTTATTTATTTCACAAGCCATCATGGGCTAGGGTATTTTTTTGTGCCCTTGAGAGGCAATGAAAATCTTTCATAACAATTTATTTATTTTTCTTATTGTCATCCAGTGGGCATAGAAATGTTGCCAGACTGCCTTCTATTACTTCTGTGTTTTAGGATTCCAGTTGTCTGGACAGATTTGTCCCTTAGGGTAGAAAGAGATTACTTCTAGAGATTCTAGCCTGGTTTGAATGATGCATCTAGTAAAACCGGTCACTCATGTTTTCTCTAGGGCAGCAGATTTACCAGGCAACCTGTGGACTTTTAATTTGATTTCCTGAGCAGACCTATTCCTTGGGAAGAGGGGGAACCTTGCTGTCATAAGCAAAGTCTGTTCCCAGGTTGGGTATATTATTCTCTGTCCAATAACTAGCCTGCAATTTATTTCAATCATCTTTTCTTGAAAACTATGTGCCTGGCATAGTGCTAGAGGGACACAGAGATAAATGAAAAGATACTATGTAGAGATTGTGGCCTTTCGGCTTAAAAATTAGTCTAATAGAGATATGCTGTGTTTTCTCTGTGCTCTGCTATTCAGTACTTGGTGAGGCAGTTTAAGAATTTAGATTATATAGTATCGCCTGATATAAAAAGAAAATGTCTCAACCCTTTGCCTCAAGATGTTCTCACTCAAATAGGGATGGTATACCATAACCAAGGCAATGAGAAGAGAGTTACTATGAGTGCTGCAATTAAGAGTACACTCTTCAGGAGCACAGAAAAAGAACACTCAGCCAAGTCTTGAGGTAGGCATCTCGGGGAAGGCTTTCTACAGAAGACAGTGTTATACGTAATCCTTAAAGAGTGAATTAGCCTAAAGGAAAAATATATTCCAGGAAAAGGAAATAAGGTGAGGAAAAGGAAAGAGAAGGTGGGGGGATGTGTTATGACTATGAGCAAGTCAGTATTAATTAAAAGCAGGTAACTGTACATGTATGCTCAGAACACAGAATCCTCTTGTATGACATTTTAAGGCTCTCGGACATTAGATGGAGAGTGAAATGGTAAGATAGTTCAATTTAGTGATCATGTAGTAGATAAACTTAGAGGACAAGACAAGAATTAGGGGTTAATTGGACATGGGAGATAGAAGAGTCTGAGAATAACTTTAAAATTTCCGGCCTATATGTTTGGGACGAGGGTGGTTCCATCAACTGAGATAGGATATACAGAAAGAAGAGAGCATTTAAGGAGAAGATGATGAGTGTCGATTGGAGATGCCTTTAAAATATCTAGGTGGAGCTTTCCAGAAGGCCGTTAAAAATATTATAAGACTAAGCTTTAGGGGAGAGGCCTAGACAGAGTAAGAAAGATGTGGGAGATTCATCACAAAGATGATATTTGAAGTCATTGCTCAGGAAAGTATATAGAGGGAGCAGAGAGAGCACTGGGCTGATGATCAAATCCTGGGAAACACTGATATTTAAGTTATAAGCATAAAAGGAGAAATCCCTGAAGAAAACAGAAAACAAATACTCAAAGGTACAGAAAGAACCATTAGTGTACACTTTATGAAATCCAAGGGGGTAGATATTTTGAAAAATAGAATAGGTATTAATATCATATGTTGGAAAAGGATGCAGTAAAATAAAGACAGAAACTCACAGATACAGAAATATGGAGGTCATTAGAGGCATTAGTGAGAGCAATTTCAGTGAAATAAGAGGAGCAGAAGCCAGATTGCAGAAGGCTGAAGAGTAAGTGGAGGCCATGAATATGACTTACACGTGCATTTCCCATGACCCTGAATGAGGTGATATTTTCTCAGAATACACTTACTCAGGTCATTGTGCCTGACATGCCCAACGCCATTTCTAACTGCAACTGTTCTGCTCATAATTTTTTTTTTTTTTTTTAACTTAGGAAAGCAACATTAAATAGGCTTTTCCCCCCATCAGTGGTCAATGAAAGGACCATGATGGACATCTGGTTCCCTCAGGGGCAGCCAATTTATAGGTTAGCTAGTAACAAACACATGGCATAATTTGTAATGAAAAGCACTGCTCACTAGAATAATAAATCAGTTGAAAGAGAAATAGAAAAGAATGAACACACTCAGAAAGTAAAACTTGTTTTGTTTAAGGTGTCTGGAGTAAGTTTTTGTTTTAAAAGAGCCCGATATAACAAAGACTAATTATATGCCGAAACTTCCAATGTTGAAGCCAATTTCATTTTAAAAATGGTCAATGGAGTGTACTACACCATTATTTCTTAAAGCAGAGCATATTTAAAGTTCTGTGTTTTAATTTTTGTGGCATGTGTAAAAATTGTTTACATAAGCATATCCTGTATCATCATCTTAGCAGTAACTAGTGCATTGATCACTGATACATATGTCAAGGCCTACATATACATTTGTTTATTTTTGTATTACATAAAAGCCAAGCACTATCATGGTACACTGTACTAATAAAGGTTTCACAATGATTCAGTATATGTGCTGCCAAAGTGAGCACGGTTTCACAATGATTCAAATAAGAAAAATTTTCAGAGAGTTGAGTCATCACAGGATGCAATACTATTTCACAGTATTAATAATCCAGGCAAGCTGGACATGTGAGAACTTGTGACATAACTGTCAGACCATCTTCATAAGGTGAGCAAAAGCCCCACAATAGTCTTTGTGTGCCAACTGGCTGTTCATTAGCTGTAAGTAGAGTGGTAAATTTGCACTGAATACTTTTTCTGTCTCTGATTTTAGCAATAAATGAATTAGATACCATGCTATGTGGATTTCAATATTTCCCTTATCTTTATGTGAGCAAGACAACTTCACAAAGTTATTGAGAAGACATCCCATTAAAACTAGAATTCCAGAGTTTCTCCTTGTCAGAGTTTTCATTCAATATTGAGTCTGAAGATCCTGAGTTCTATCACAAAGCACTGAAGTTACCAGTACCATTTTATTCAGTCTTGTTATACAACAGGGATTCTCTGCTTTAGAATCAATGATGTCAAAATGTATAATTGGATCTGAAGTTAACTCTGTTAAAAAATCCAGCACGAGGAGGCACATTAAGTGAATGTTAATTTCATTTTCTAACCTGTTTAATAGTTTTATTTAAATAGTTAAAGCATATTGAGCTTATGCCTATTTTTATATCTGTCAATATTTAAGTAACAATTTATTAAAAATAATTCTAAGTCAATTACTGAGGACCCAAAAGAGTTAGAGTCTCATTAAAATGGATCCATAGAACCCTCTTACTACTCCTAAAATTTGAGAACCAAGGCACTGGCTAAACTAATCACTATACCCAGGCTTTCTTCCTGTCAAGTCATTCTCCAAGTCCCATTTCTGAGTAGTCTTCTTAAACACACCTCACTGCTCAGCTTCAAAGACTGAAATGAATTTAATACAAGACTAACCTGGCTCAATCCTAATTTGACATGGTGAAAAAAAAAGGCAAAACAATAAGAAAAATTGTATCAAGTCAACTTTCAAAAGGACTTTGGAGAGCTCACAGATTAAAATTTGCTGTAAAATATCTGAAGATAAAAGTGAACAGATTTCACACTAAAGGAAGTAGCTTGGGGAGATTAGAATATAGGTGTAATAAATTTGGCTGTAAAATTTGTGGCAGCTGAAAAAGCAGAGGAGAAATTTATGGAGTGCATTTTTTCTGCTTTTATTTTTTAAAGTGTTGATTGTTCTTACACAAATACTACTCTATTCAGTCATATTTTCCCTCATCCTCTACTACTTACCCTTGAATCTAGTTAGGTTGGCTTCATAACTGCCATGAACCTAGCTATGTGCATGTGTACCCCAGCTTTGTGCTTATATGCCCACTCTGCCCTGCCTTTCCCTCTCCACCATTTCTCAAAGTCCTCCCCCCATCTCTCAAAGTCCTCCCCCCCATCTCTCAAAGTCCTCCCCCCATCTCTCAAAGTCCAACTCAAATCCCACCTCCCTGACCCTCTACTTTCTGGACTCCAATAGCACAAACTTAGCTTGCACCACACAAATCAGCTTGTAATTATGGCCAGTTTGACCCTGTTCACTGTCATTTCATGTAATGCCTTTCTAAGAGGGTAGTTCAGGGATGGCAAAGAGACAGTTTCTTTGACCTCTTTGTTAGTTTTCTCAATACTAAACAACCACGTGATAAATACATGTTGATTCTTTCTCCATATAATCCTTTCACAAGGATTTATAAACATATGAATATGTCATTTGTTCCCATATATACATATTTGTATGAGACAATAAGTAGTTTACAAACTATCTTTTCTATACCTTCTTTTACTATGGGTCTAATTGTGAATCCTTGAATCTGGTGCTAGAGATAGCCTTGTGATTTTAGGGGAGCTGAGGGAAAAGGTTAATATGTATGGTTAGATTGTGAAGTAGTACATAAAATGACATTTAGCAGCCCTGAGAGCTCCAGTGTTAACCACATAAAAAATAGACAATGACTTGAAGTGAAAGATTCTTCCATAGAAGGCTCTTTTCTGACTAACCACATTACAATCTCATTCTCAGATGCTCTTGTGAACACTAGTCACAAAAATACAATAACCATAAATATCAAAATTTCAAGATGAAGCCAGAATTTTTACATATTGTATCTAAAAGATTCTGTCAGGATTATTTACCTTTTGAAAGATCCTCCAGTAGAATATACTTTCTTATAGATTTGAAAAATTAGATAATCTAGAAAAAACATAATTTCTGTAAGGAAAACATTTTATGATGTATAAATAAATTCAATCTTTTCTCTAGTGACAAATAAAGCGAAATTGTATTGAAAACACAGGGTATGTTCCATGAGGACTGTGTTTATGAACAGGCCTGTCCTGAATAAGCATCATATTCTCACCTTGAGCATCAAGATTTTTCTTTTCAGTCTACATTTTCTTTGACCTCATTGTAGCACATGACAGGGTTAACAATTACTCCTTCCATGAAAATCTCTCCTCTTTTGGCTTGGATATTACTATTCTTCTTTCATTCTCGAACTACCTGTGCCTCTCTGTTTCTAAGCTATTATCCTTTTCCTTATGTGTTAGTAATTTTCAAGGTTTTATTCTTTGTCCTTTCCCATATTACTCTATATATTTTCCATGACTTACTTTCCATGGGTATTTTCATCCACTTACAAACTTTCAACTACTTTAACTACTCTACCTCCTGTATGCTAACGGATCTCAATTCTGCATTTCCCAAGTTCTAAGCTATAGCTTCATCATCTTCTGAATATTTCTTCTGATTGTTCCAAAGCTACTTCATATTCAAGATCTAAACTCAACTTATTCCCTTTCCTTTCATCCTATTCCCTCCTTTTCATGTTTATTTATTTTGATAACTGGGACCAAGTTATGCTGAGCTCAGGAGTTCAAGACCATTGAATTGTGTCTCCCCCCCACACACACATTCATATGTTGGAGGCTGGGCATGGTGGCTCACACCTGTAATCCTGGCACTCTGGGAGTCTGAGGCTGGTAGATTGCTTGAGCTTAGGAGTTCAAGACCAGCATGAGCAAGAGTGAGACCCCATCTCTAAAAATAGTCAGACATTATGGGGCACCTGTAGTCCCAGCCACTTGGGAGGCTAAGGCAAGAGAATCACTTAAGCCCAAGAGTTTGAGGTTGCTGTGAACTATGACACCATGACACTCTATGAGGGTGACAAAGTGAGACTCTGTATATAAAAAAAAAACAAACAAAAAACAAAAAACATATGTTGGTATTCTTAAGCTTCAGTACTTCAGAATGAGGTGACCTTATTTGAAGACAGGGTCTTTACAGAGGTAATCAAGTGAAAACGAAGTCATCAAGATGGGCTCGACTCCCTTATCACTAGTCTCCTTAAAAAAAGGAAAGACAACACACACTAAGAGAGAATGCCATATGAGAATAAAAGCAGAGATCAGAATGATGTGTCTACTAGCTAGAAAATGCCAAAAATTGTCAGAAAACCACCAGGCACTAGGAGAGAGGCCTACTCCAGATCTTTTTCTAGTACTTTCACAGGGAGCATGGCCGGGCTGACTTCTTTGACTTCTAGACTCCAGAATTATGAGGCAATAAATTTCTATTGTTTAAGCCACTCAGTATGTGGTTCTTTGTTACAGCAACCATAGCAAACTAATATGGCTATCATATTCCAACTCATAAAATAAGTAAATCATCCTGGACTCCTTCCCCCCACTCTTTTTACCCTCATACCCAGCAGTTCAATAAGTACAGTCAATTCTAACTCCTAAATTATTTTTGGATCTGCTTCTCTTCATCATCTCCATTACCACCACTCTAGTGTGGGCATAGGTCTTCTTCTATTGCTTAGGCACTTATAATAGACCCCTAGGGAATTTCTCAATTCTGTAGCCTCACCCTCACCCAATCAACCTTCTGCGTTGTTAGGAGACAGTCATTCTACAATGTTGATATGGTGTACTACCATAACTTAAATCCTGAATTGGTTCCTCCTTATCACAGTAAAACAATCCAACTCTTTATTATACATGGCCTATCATGACTATTCATCTTTCCAATCTCTCAGGTCTATACTCTAGCAACATTGAGCAACTGGCACTTCCTTGACTATATCATGCTCTCATTGCCTCCATAAATTCTGTTCCCTTTTTTGGATTAGCTTCTTTTCATTTTTTCTTTTCCTACCCAAGAAACTCCTACTCATCTGTTAAGATTCAGCTTGAGCTTTATACAGTGATTGTCCCTATACAATCTGTCTTCCCCCACTTTATGTGGGCTCTGTAAAGGCAGTAACTGCCACTTTCATCTGTTTTGCTGGTGCCTGGAATATAACAGACATTTGGTAAATGATTTTTGAATGAACACACAAACACATTCTTTTAATCTCCATAGAAATAAAATAATATTAGCACATAATAGTCATTTAAATGAAGAAGTTTGTATGTATATATTAAAAATGTTCTTTAGGTAAGGGAATTTAGCTTTGGTTGCCTTTTTTGATAAAGAGAGCTAGCCATATCTGTCTTTCATAGTTGTTCAAGATATATTGCCAATCTTTTAATATTCCTATGTGCTTTGAAGCCTCCAATGAGAGAGTTCTATTAAAGATCGGTTAGTTCAATGGTCATTATAGAGCAGAATTAAATTCATCTTTCTACTCTTTAGATCTTTAAATTTCTTTTAGGTCTGTCAATTCTCTTTAGATATCTTATAGGGGGAATCAAAGACAGTTACAGTCATATAGTGACATATGAGAAATGAAACACTGCATTATTACAGAATGCATAAATGCTACTTTCTACTTTAATCACCAAAATCATGCTTGACACAATTTTATTTTATGAAGAGAAAGGGTTAAGTGACACTCCTTTCTAGTAGGTTGTGTAGGTTAATGACACCCCCCCACCACCACCGCTCCCAACTATCCAGATAGTTCAGTCAGTTCATGTTATTGCCTTTAGGTGGGAAACACTTGGAAGCACCTTTATTATCTTTAAATTGTAAGAAAACCTTCCTGGAAATATATTTCTCCCCTTTCTTCATCCCTAGGTAGGGATAGGACACCAACATGCACACATAGAGCTTAGTTAACACATCATAAAAAAAACATATTGCCAAAAAGTATTCAGTGCTTTTGTGTGAAAACAGCAGCAAGTCTCTTTGGACCACAGCATTGAAACTGTTCCACTAAACCTTTAATGTGAATTTGCTCAATGGGACTGTGCATACAGGTGTAGAACAATTATTAGATTTGATATCTGAATGAGCTCAGGTTCCCATTAGAGCTTGACTGCTTCAATGACCCCATTATTTTGCTTCCACCGTTCCCCGAACTGATCAACTTAATTATTCTGACTAACGAAACATTTAGGACAGGAATTTCTGATTTGTTTTAAACCATATGGGACATCTAAAAGTGCTTCACTTAAAAAAATCACAATACAGAAGAGATGACTAGGAGGCTACGTTAGAAGTTTGGAAGTAGGGCAGGGCCAAGATCCACGCTGGGCACACAGGAACTGTATTTGTCTGAAATGGCTCTTCGGTTTAGATTACTCCTTCGAACAAGTTATACTTTAGCAATTTTACTCTTCTCTTGAACAATCAAAACCAGAAAACATTAATTTAGTGCGGAGGGGGCATGAAGGGAGCTGAAGTGAAATCTTGTGTTCCCTGCCATAATACATTTCGATTCTTAAAATAGCTAATGTTCTGAAGGACAAATAAAATGCTTTGCAGAGCACGCCAATTACAGAGATTCTTTGGCAAGGAGAAGAAAGAAAAAGAAAAGTCAGAAAATAGGACTAACTTGAGAGTTGATGTGCAAAGAATATGGTCTTTCCTAGGTGGAAAGTTAAAGCCAAATTATACTTCTTAAGAAAATGCATTATCATTTTTGATATGTTAGATTTTGGCATTAACTATAGCCAAGGTGGTATATTGGTAATCCTATATACCAAGGTAAGAAAAAGGATATTTTAGGTGGTGCCTGTGGCTCAAAGTGGTAGGGCGCTGGCCCCATATGCCGGAGGTGGCTGGTTCAAACCCAGCCCCGGCCAAAAACTGCAAAAAAAAAAAATGTATATTTTAAACAAAAAGATACTGATTATGATCAGTCACTGATGCTTCAGAATTGGCACCCTTAAAAGCAACTCCAACATTACCCATTATTTCGGTTTATATTAATGACCATTAAAAAGTTGTAGATTTGCCTACAGGAAAAGAAGGCATTAAAGTATTACTGGTCTCTAAAGCTTTACAGATGCCTGTTTATTTCTCATCAGTGAATGCGTTTCTCTTTAAAAACAATGAAACTGACATCAGAATGGTCCCTTTTGCCCCCTTTCACTAATGATATGTAATGGCTGCTGAGCCTGCAATAAATGTGTTTGTGTCCAGTCATATTCCAATCATTTTACAAGTCAATCTGATTCTTTAAATAAAAAAAAAAAAGGAAGTCACAAGAGACTAGCACAAGTTCCTGCTTCAAGGCATTCCCTGACCTCACCCTTCACTTCATACATTTGCTCAAAGTACCTGATTTGACAAAATGCACAGAAAGTCAGAAGACAAGTCTCCACCTCCTCTCCAAAACTGTCTGACAGGAGTCAATAATGATTCTTTCACACAGTTACAATCTAACAGTTTTAGATGAAAGTCTGAGGGGAAAGTTTCTAGATATACCTTAAAATACTTTATTAAAAAGGGGTGTAAAAATGCATTTGCCTCAGTGGGGCTATTTTCCTCCTCTGGTTCAATTCAATCCATTTTAACAGTTGGCAGTTTAAATAACAGAAGTTACAGGCTGCCATGCACAGACGCTTTGCATGCCACATGAAAGCAATGGATTCAGAGATGGAAGCAAAAATGGAAAGATAGAAAAAAAAAAAACAGCTTCTCTTTCTATAAAAGAATTTCTTTAATAACAGCAGCTGGGTAAAATTTCTCTGAGCTTGTGTCCTTCTCCTACTGTTTTATATAAAGCAGCTACCATACTTTGCTTCCTAGGCTATATCTACTGACAGACTGTCAAAAGCAAACAACTTTTCCTCTTATATTGCAATAATCATCTGCTGTATTTTTTAATGTGCTCAAAACAAATTTTCTTATTATGAAATACCAGTGACAATCCTCCCTGTATTCCCAATGTAAGATGATATATTTTAAATATGGTAATCATAAAAGCAGCCTATTCATAATTATTATTTTTAGGTTAAATAAAATATCAACATTTTTTATTCATGTTTAGGTTAACAATTGCAATTCAACTGTTTGCAATATTTATATGGAATTGAATATGTTATGAGAAAACTTAAAAAAAACAGGAGTAGATTTTAAGACTGGTTCTTTATTGAGTGGCTTATCATCCTTACTGCCCACCCATCATCTTCATTACATAATACTAAAGAAAAAACTGAGACTAACATTCACTGGATGATCCCATTGCCACCCGTTAGCTAAGACTCTGTGCCCGCCAACTATGACTTAATCACTGTTGAACTTGTACTAAATGATCATTTAAAACCCAAGCATGTCTATTTTTATAAAATGTGCATGTCTATTTTTATAAAATGTGCTGCGTTTACAAGGATTAACAGATACAACATGATTCACAAGATTCTGACACATTGAGGTTGTAAATTGATCAGTGTGGAGGAAGGGCAAGAATGTGTTCTTGTACCTTAATACACCCATAATAAAACTCATATAAACTTGTACATATAAAGTAACTTTGGAAGCAATGATGATGTTTCTATCATCGAAGGCCAATGATAATTATATCTTCTGTAGGTCTAAGGATTTTTTCATAGTAGAAATAGGTCAGAAAAATAATTAATATGAAAAAAATACATAAAGTACATTTCTGCTGAATTGTGAGTAATAGGTCCACTTTCACTTTTCTCCCTCCATGTTTAGACTCATTGGCTTTAAGACACCTAGGGAGGAGGTTAACTGATACTTTGTATCAAATGCTTACCTTCACTAAGTATCTCCAGTTTCTAGAGCACTTCAGATATGTCATTACATTATGCCCTCTGAGATTTGATACAGTTTGTTTCTTCTTAGTCTGTCCTTTACCAAGGAAGTAAATACTAGTCGCTATTTTGTCCTACACTGGAAGACTGGTTATTCCCATACTTTTTCTTTTCTTGGGCTAAACATTTCTAAATACAGTAATCCCTCTCCATTATAAAGTGAAGTAGAAAGGAGCTCTGCTACCACATCAGTTCTTAATTCATGCACATCAATAAAGCCAAGAGTGTGTGTGTGTGTGTGTGTGTGTGTGTCTATATATATTTTAAAAGGCCTCGTGAACTTGTATAACAGATAATAGTTTAGGGATATTAAACAGAATACAGAATTTTAGAGCTAGACAAGAATTTATAGATTATTCAATTGAAAGTCAACTCTTCTGGCTCAGCGCCCCGTAGTTCAAGCAGCTGGGGCACCAGCCATATACACCAGAGGTGGCAGGTTCAAGCCCAGCTGGGCCTGCCAAACAGCAATGACAACCACAGCCAAAAAATAGCTCGATGTTGTGGCAGGCACCTGTGGTCCCAACTACTTGGGAGGCTGAGGCAGGAGAATTGCTTAAACCTCAAAGAGTTTGAGGTTGCTATGAACTGTGACGCCACAGCACTCTATGGAGGGAGACATAGTGAGACACTAAAAAAAAAAAAAAAAAAAGAAAGTCAACTCTTCATTTTATAGATGATAACACTAACTTCCAGAGAAAAGAACTGACTTGTAATAAATATTCTATACAACAAAGATATGAAACCGAGAGGCTTAAATCAGGGAATGAGATGGAAGGTAATGAAGCATATAACTGTAATTGTTCTATCATTCATTTACTGGATAATTACGTGATTAAGCTTTGATAAAATATATATTTATGAAGAAAGATAGCAACATGACAGACCATGATCATCTGATGATTCCCATATAATAAACATTTTAGAGAAGTAACTAGAGAATAGCAGTAAGTTTGAAACTCCTATAATTTAATAAGACTACAACATTCAGCAATTCAGCTCTTTGGTAAGGAAAAGTTCACTGAACCCTATAATTTGCATTTTAATGGGTCTAAACTATATTTATATTTTGCACTGTCCACAAAGTC
Organism: Loris lydekkerianus; assembly: GCA_963574355.1. NCBI lineage: Eukaryota > Metazoa > Chordata > Mammalia > Primates > Lorisidae > Loris > Loris lydekkerianus. Next base: position 2,372 of record CAUYPK010164788.1, on the reverse strand, counting down.
CTTAAGTATACATTTACACAAAGACCAAAGAAGTACAGAAGACAATTGTATGGGCTTGCACCTTGGCAAGATGCACTTTGGGATAGATGGATGGTTAAGGGTACACATGCATACACACACACACATGCAAACACACACACATGTATGTAGGTATATATGTATATATGTGATGTTCAGCACTTCTTTATTATAAAGTATTAGATATAATTAAGATTGAAGAGTTAAGCCTGGGCACAGTGGCTCATGTCTTTAACCCTAGCTCTTTGGAAGACTGAGGCAAGAGGACTGCTTGAGCCCCGGAGTTCAACACTAGCCGGGGCAAAATAGCCAGACCTTGTCTATTAAAAAAAAAAAAAAAAAAAAAAAAAAAAAAAATTAAAAATTCGCTGGGCATGGGGGGGCACCTGTGGCTCAAAGGAGTAGGGCACCAGCCCCATATGCTGGAGGTGGCGGGTTCAAACCCAGCTCCGGCCAAAAACTGTAAAAACAAAACAAAAAAAAGAGTGAAAGCCAGCTGAAATTGAAAGCAAAAAAAAAAAAAAAAAAAAAAAATCGCTGGGCATGGTGATTTGTGCCTGTAGTCCTAGCTACTCAGGAGGCTAAGGCAGGTGGATCACTTGAAGCCCAGGAGCTGGAGGCTGCATTGAGCTATGATCATGCCACTGCACTACTGCCTGGGTGACTGAGAAAGATCCTCTCTCCAAAAAAAAAAAAAAAAAAAGGAAGAAATAAAAATAAAAGTTAAAACCTCTTCTAGTAAAAAGTAAATGCCAAGTTAGAAAAGCAACCACACTGCCCTTTCTGGTAACTTTATCATGTTCCACATTGCTGATGGAAGGAGCTCAAAGCTGCTGGTATCACATTAATGTTCATTGTCATTTTTTCTGTCAGTCTTTGTCCTTACCTTAACATTATTTACATGCAGTGTGAGTTTTAGCATTCTAGGCACTGTCTGCAGGATTATTTTGTGAGCTGGGTATTTTAATTTATGTTGATTGGTAATAAAATATCATTCAAAGCCAACTGTCAGGTGAACAAGTTAAATGCGAGCTCTGTTTCATAAAGTCTCTGTATCCAATTATGCACTAGAATTTGAATGAGCTGTACATCATCAATAGAGGTCTTTAGAATTTGACTAGAAAGCAATACTTTTTTGCATGCATCCTTCATGCCATTTGCTATTGGGGATCTGTTTTAAAATGCCATAAAATGCTATTCCTTTTCGTGATTTCAACCCTGTAATTCTTTTTCTGAACAATTACCTCTTCACATAGTCTCTTACACCTGTGAGCCACAAACACAGTGTGACTAGAGAAAAAGGAGATGAATGGTTTATATAAATGAATTTCATTACATTATGGGCATATTTCCTATTTGAAAATATTTCCCTTTCCTCCCAGAGAGTCCCCTTTCCTTTTGTTAAATAAGACAGTTTTCAATTAATCTTTTTCTATGCGATTCATACATGTATCAGCAGGTCTTCCTGCCTCCATGTTAAAATACTGCTGTACATTTCCATTTGATATTCCGCCAGTCTTATAGAAGCTCACACTGCAATCACACCAATGCACGTTTAATAGTGTCATATGATGAGTCAGAAAATTTCCTCAGAGTTAATATACCTTATTGTACTTGTTACCCCTTGATGCCTCCATTTACAATCTTTATATTTTATTTATGATTCTCCAAAGATTTTCCTTGTTTTATTCCTTGTATTATTTGCATTATCATGTAATGATACATTAACTTCCAGTGGTTATTGGCCAGTATGCCAAAATCATGCACTTCTTTAAATAAAACTTCCAAAGGTTTTATAAGCTCCTCAGTTTTATTTAATTGAAATAATTGAAGTAGTTGATAATTTTGCTTCATGTTTGGGTTGCACTTAAATTGTTTGCATAATTTTTAATTGTTTTGCCTCAATTTTTCCAAATGCCCTTATAAAGAAATTTTATAGCAATGATATGCATTTTTTAAAATGAAGAAAAGCATCACATTTTTTTTTTAAAATGCTGTTTTCTAAAAATTTGTATGTTTAAAACTATAGTATAATCCATAATACACAGACTAGCTTCTTTTTATGGGGAATTAGCAACTTAAAAGGATTTATGGAAGAAAGGAAAGATCACTGTCCTTGACTCTGAAGAGAACTGGCCACTGAACTGATACTCAGTATTGTCATGCAAGAATAGGAATATTTTCTGATACAAATATCTTTGCTATAATGTGATTTTTGGTCTTCTGGATATATACCTAGTAGAGGAATTGTAGGATCGAATGGCAGGTCTATTTTTAGATCCCTAAGTGTTCTCCAAACATCTTTCCAAAAGGAACATATTAGTTTGCATTCCCACCAGCAGTGTAGAAGTGTT
>CAUYPK010164787.1:0-38931 GCA_963574355.1 Loris lydekkerianus | reverse complement strand
AAGTACAAGTACACCCCCGCCGACATGCACCCGGCCACTTTTTTTTTTTTTTTTTTTTTTTTTTTTTTTTGCAGTTTTGGCCGGGGCTGGGTTTGAACCCGCCTCCTCTGGCATATGGGGCTGGAGCCCTACTCCTTTGAGCCACATGTGCTTCCCTGAACCTTGACAATTTTGACATTGGCATTGCCTTTCTTTTTCCTTTCTGAATCAGCCTTTAACACCCACAAGAAGTGTGATAAAATTAAAATGCTCCATTCAAAATAAGAAGATTAAAGCCAAAACATCAGCAAACTACCTCCCACTTGGGTTTCTCTTAAGAGCCTGAAGGAGAAAAGCAAGGAAGGGATTTCATTATTCTAGGGTCTAGCATCCTGATCTTGGGGAGAAAAGAATAAATAAGAATTCTTAAGGAGACAATAGGATGTGGTTCAAAAAACAGATCTCAGACTTCCTTATGTAATCACCCTGGAAGATTCTGAGATCAGCTGCAAACATTTTTAATTCAAAGTGCCTTTGAAATGTCCAAGAAAAAACATTAAGTTTGAAGTAGAATGTAAAATCTAGTACTTAGAAAGTTCTAGACTGAAGATACATTATTCGTCTGTACATTCTCTGTGTAAAGGCAATAGCTAATGCCAGGGATGGGAAGGGATTTATCTAGGAAGATTGAGAAAAGAAAGGCTAGGATCAATGTCTGAGGACCTGCAATATTGAAGAACTTGGTATAGAAGGACAAAGAAAGGGACAGGGAAGTAGCCAGAAAAGTAGAAAGAGTCAAAGGGTGTCAGAAAAGATGAGGGTGTCAAGAAGGAAGGAACGAACAGTGGCATTGAGAGGTACCGAAGCGTCGAATTAGAAGAGGCCTGAAATTGTCCCTTGGACTTAGTGACATAAGGCCTGCTTATGCCTTTGGAGAGAGCACTTCCAAGTGATGGTAGGGCCCCCGGCAAGAGGTAAGGAAACCGAGACAATGTTGGTTGTTATAATGCTTGTTGTAATTAAAGATTTATCCTGGATAAAAATGTCTGGTGATCTGGGAGAAATGGCAAGACACCCACCACACTGTCCCAAAGTCCAAAGCCTTGCAGAGGTGGCTCTGGGAGGAGGAAACCTACCCAGACAAGTCTGGCTGCGGTGGGTAGGTGGGTAGGTGGGTAGGTGAGCACCTGGATGACTATGTCTCTGAGATAGAACTAAGCAGTATAGACAACCCTCTATAGCAGCTTTTCTCAGCATGGTCCCATGACCAGACATCAGCATCACTTAGGAATTTTCAAGCTATGCAAAATCTCAGGACCCACCCCAGAATTCCTGAATCAGAAACTCTGGGGATGGGACCCAGCACTCTGTGTTAATGACAAGTCTTTCAGGTGACTGTGATGCTCACGTCAGCGAGAGAAGCACTGCTCTAAGTAAGGGAAAGGCACATCACATGGGCAAATGTGATGGGTTCTGCAGCTCATTTCAACTCTTCAGAGCTATTTCTCACCTTAGGAGTTGCTCTAATTTTTTCATTTTTCCAATATGAAATTGCTGTTCAAATTAAAACCCACCTTTGATGACAGACACAGAGCTTGCCAATGGCAGCAAATGCATTTTTAAAAATCACTTACGCTGCTTGAAGACTTCAAGGGCCCGCTTCAGGGTGCTAAAAAACAAGCACATATATAATCTCAGTTCTGGAAATTGTACAATCTTATTATAATGCCTTTGCATGCTTCTCTGTGTCCACATCTTAAGAGTCTACAAGCTCCTCTTTGCCCATGAACTTGAGAAGACAGCAAAAGGCCAAACCCCTCTTTCCTCAATCCTAGGCACAAGCGATTCCTCACTGTCCACTCAAGTAGGACAAGATATCAAAATTCTCTGGATTGCATTTTCCCCAATGATAACATATGAATTATGAACCTTTTCTAGTATCAGTCATTCTTTAAAGTATGGCAATTAGAAATATAAATAAAAGGCAATAAAGGAAGGGTTCAAACCCTAGCTCCTTGGATTCCCTCCTTTTTCATTCATTTAATCAATCATCAGACATATTTTGACCATAAACTATGAGCCAGGAACAGTGTCAGATGTTGATTCATTCAATCCCAGACCTCAGAGTCTAATGGAGGAGACAGACAATAAACAAATTGTACTGGAATTTTATTTTGTTTTATCTCTATTGCCGGATAGCAAACTCAACAGGATTCTTTCACCAACTTTTATTATCTCACAGTTTCTGTGGGTTAGCAGTCTAGATATGGGTTAGCTGGATTCTGTGATTAGAGTCTCTCAGGCTGCAGTTAAGGTGTTGGCTGGCCTGAATTCTCACTGAGAGGCTTGGCAGGGAAGAATCTGTAAGTTCACTCAAAGTCAAAAGTTAATACTTAGCTTGGCACTCATAGCACAGTGGTTATGGTCCCAGCCACATACACCTAGGCTGGTGGATTTGAACCCTGCCTGGGCCAGCTAAACAACAATGATAACTGCAACAATAATAACAAAAAATTGCTGGGCATTGTGGCAGGTGCCTGTAGTCCCAGCTACTTGGGAGGCTGAGGCAAGATAATAGCTTAAGCCCAAGAGTTTAAGGCTGCTGTGAGCTGTGATGTCACAGCACTCTACAGAAGATGACATAGTAAGACTCTGTCTCAAAAAAAAAAAAAAAAAAAAAGTCAATACTTTATAGTTAAGACATGGTAACCTGTAATCCCAGCCCTTGGGAAGCTGAGACAGTTGGATTGCCTGAACTCACAGGTTCGAGACCAGCCTGAGCCAGAGCAAGACCTCATCTCTAAAAATAGCCAGGCATTCTTGTAGTCTCAGCTACTTGGGAGGCTGAGGCAAGAGAATTGCTTAAACCAGGAGCTGGAGGTTGCTGTAAGCTGTGCTGCCATAGCACTCTACCAAGGACAACAAACTGAGACTCTATCTCAAAAAAAAAGTTAATATTTTATGTTTATTCTACACAATAAAACACCTAAGAATGCTTCAACTCTGATTATCCTTCCTACCAAGTTATACACTATTATTGTCTAGTAGTTTTGTTCTACCTTATTTTTTAAATCCCCAAGATTAATATTAATACCATTTCTTTCTAAATGGTTTAGATTTACCTACACCTGCCATATTCTTCACTCACTATTCCTGCCTATATCCTTTGGGAGTTCTTTTACTGACAATCTACTCACAGTTAACTGTCAATTTTTGTTTGTCTGATAATATCTTTTTTTTTTTTTTTTTTTTTTTGAGACAAGGTCTTCCTCTATTGCCTAGGCTAGAGTGCAGTGGCATCATCATGGCTTACTGCTCTCTGGGTTCAAGCAATCTCCCTGTCTCAGCTTCCCAAATGGCTGAAACTAGAAGCATGTGCCACCATACTGGCTAAGTTTTCTAATATTTTTTGCAGACTTAGGGTATTGCTATGTTGCTGAGTCTGGTCTAAAGTTCCTAATCTTAAGTGATCCACTCCCACCTCAGCTTCTTACAGTGCTAGGATTAAAGACGTGAGCTACCCAACCTAGCCAATTTTTTCTTCTTCCTTGAAAAATAATTTCTCTACATATAAAAATTCCAAGTTGAAGCTTGTCACCCATAGCACAGTGGTTACAGCACCAGCCACATGCACCAAGGCTGGCAGGTTCCAGCCCGGCCGGGCCAGCTAAACAACAATGACAACTACAACAAAAAAATAGTCGGGTGTTGTGTTGTAGTCTCATCTACTTGGGAGCCTCAGGCAAGAGAATCACTTAAGCCCAAGAGTTTGAGGTTGCTGTGAGCTGTGACACCACAGAACTCTAACAAGGGTGACATAGTGAGACTCTGTCTCAAAAAAAAAAAAAAAAAATTCCAAGTTGATAGTTCTTTCTTCTCAGTGCTTTAAAGATATAATTCCACAATCTCTGGCTTCATTGTTGCTGTTTAAAAATCAACTGTCACTCTAATAAATGTTCCTTAGTAGGTAGTAATTTTCTCTGGATGCCTTTATGACTTTTTCATTATATTAGATATTACTCATTTTGGCTATTTGGGGGGTACTTCTGAACTTCTTTCTTTCTTTTTCTTTTTTTTTTTTTTTTCAAGACAGAGTCTCATTTTGTCAACCCTCGGTAGAGTGCCATAACATCACATCTCACAGCAACCTCAAACTCTTGGGCTCAAGAAATTCTCTTGCCTCAGCCTTCTGAGTAGCTGGGGCTATAGGCACCTACCACAACACCCAGCTATTTTTTAGAGATGAGGTCTCACTTTGACTCAGGCTGGACTCAAATTCATGAGCTCAGGTGATCCACCCACCTCAGCCTCCCAGAGTGCTAGGATTACAGGTTTGAGCCAGCATTACACTAAATTTTTATCTTAGGATTCTTCAGACTACTCTAATAAAATTTGGTAATTTGAGCCCCAAATATACAAGAGGAATGGCTTGTAATTAGAGTTTGAGGAGATGCACCCCACCCCCCTCATTCATAGTTGAGGCTTAGAGCATCTTTTGTGTGTGGGGGGGAAAGTCTCATTTTGTTGCCCCTTGGTAGAGTGCTGTGGCGTCACAGCTCACAACAACCTCAGACTCTTGGGTTCCAGTGATTTCTTGCCTCAGCCTCCCAAGTAGCTGAGACCACAGGCACCCACCTCAATGCCTGGCTATTTTTAGAGACAGGGTCTAGCTCTAGCTCAGGCTGGTCTCGAACTCATGAGCTCAGGTGATCCTCCAGCCTCGGCCTCCAGAGTGCTGGGATTACAGGCATGAACTGGCCTAGAGTATCTTTTCTTATGCCTTCTTTTTTTAAAAAACTTTTCTGGTTTAGCCTTTCACTATGAAATCATTTCTCTTTTGAGTTTCCCGGCTTTCTCTGGGAATTAAAAGCTAAAGCAAAAGCATGAAGCTTGAGAGCTAAGTGAGCACTGAAGGATGTCTTCACTTTACCTTTTGGCCTTTGAGGATTTTCCTTACCCTCTTGGCAGCATGGCTGCATATTTAACTTTAATTACTAAAACATATTTTAAACTACAATTATTAAGTCTTTACAATGAGAGGGTTTTCCCAATATATAAGCTCCCATATTGTGGACAGGAAAGACCATAACTTATTTTTCATACTTTATCTCAATCTCCCCCGGCATCCCCTTGTAGCCAGACTCCATTGCTCCTGGTTTTGGTTCTCCCCCAACCTGCATTTCCATAAGTGAACCCCCATCTTACTTATGTGGACCTAAGAATTCTCTGCTTGGCGCTACTTCATGGGGGCTGACCTCCTGGAGCAACAAACTGGGCTCATCCCACCTGCTCAGATGGAGAAGGGACTTTGCAACTTTGTGAGCCCCTAGCCACAGCATCCTAAGATCAGGGGTCATTTTATATGTATATATGGAAAATTCTAACATTTTGTAAATTAAAAGCCCTGTATTTTCTAACTGTCCCTTTCTTTTAACTACCTCATTTTTCTACTTTGGTTATTTATCTCAAAACAAAGTGTTCCTATTTCTCTCTGCCTTTTCTCACACAAACGTATGCACCAGTTATTCCAAATACATCAAGCAGAATAGCCTAACTGCACATTCTCCATTCACTTTACCCATCTTATGATATAGTTTTTCAAGGAGCACTATAGCACAAGTGCATTATAAAATTGCCTACACCCCGACAAATGCACCAGCAGTCAACTGGAATTAATAAGTCCACTCTTCAGGAATCCTCATTTGTGTTCAAAGAAAGGAAAAAGAAAATAGGATTTGGCAGCAGGTGTTATATAATTGAAAGTCTTTCTCCACAGCCTTACAGTTAAATGGCCCGTTCAAGGTTTAAAAGTTTTCTCCCACCCAAATGACTGGCTGAAAGGACCACTAAAGGAGCAGCTCCATCTACCGCCCTTCGCCTGCCATTAGCTTTGCTGTCTTTCACGTCATCACTTTATTGCCATATCTTGTCTTTAGAACATAATGACAATCCAGAAAATGGAATCTGAACCTTGGGGATGCTGGCCTGGCAACAGCCATTTCCTCTTCTCCATAATATCCTCCTTCACCGTGGAAAAAGAAAAATATTCTACCACCCTCTGAAAAAGCACCCTGGCCTTAAACACTTACAGGTCCAATCATAGGCCTGAGTTGCTCAGGATGGCCTTGTGACAGACAAGCAAAGTCATGCCCTCTCATCTAGGGTGCCTTCCTAAAAACCATGGCTTGGGTGACAAAAACAGAAGTCACATAAATAGCCTTTCATTTCAGCGTGATAAGCACAGTCATAACTCTCACATCCTACTGCGTCTTCCTCTCTGAGTTATAGTCTTAGAAGGAAAACTGACTTTTTGTCAAGGAACAGAATAAAACGGTGTCACAGTCTCTGCGAAATTACTAAAAGTGTAAGGATGCAAGAAATATCATTCCAGGTCATATTCATTCCGCTAAATATCTTTTCTAAGAAGCAGTAGTGGTAGTGTGGTATGGGATGAAAAATTACCTATTGGGTATAATGTATACTACCCAGGTCACAGGTACATTAAAGGCTTAGTTTTCTCCACTATGCCATTCATCCATGTAACAACTATTTGTACCCCCTAAACCTATTAAAATTTTAGAAATTAAATTTAAAAATTAACTTAAACTTAAAAGAAAGAAGTAATGGAGAGAATATGGCTATTTCTATCACATCACCTCAAAAGTTTTCAGATATGTTTCTAAACAGCTTATGCTTTCTCTCTAAATTAATATGTTTTTTGGTCAACTGACCCAGTAATCTTCTATAACATGATCTGATCTAAACTTCCTTGGATGACCATGAAACTTATCTAAATTAATGCAGTTTAATCTTTGGACATACAGATCTTTTACTTATTTTAATTTTTTTTTTTTTTAATTTTTTTAGAGACAGAGTCTCACTTTGTCACCCTCGGTAGAGTGCCGTGGCATCACAACTCACAGCAACCTCAAACTCTTGGGCTCAAGTGATTCTCCTCGCCTCAGCCTCCCAAGTAGCTGGGACTATAGGCACCCACCACAACACCTGGGTATTTTTTTGTTGCAGTTTGGCCAGGGCCGAGTTTGAACCCACCACCCTCAGTATATGGGGTCAGTGCCCTACTCACTGAGCCACAGGCGCCGCCCTATTTTTATTTTTATTCTTTTTTGAGACAGAATCTCACTTTGTCACCTTTGGTAGAGTGCCATGGCATCATAGCTCACAGCAACCTCAAACTCTTGGGCTCAAGTGATTCCCCTCGCCTCAGCCTCCCAAGTAGCTGGGACTATAGGCACCTGCCACAAAGCCCAGCCTGGAGACAAGGTCTCACTCTGGCTCCTGCTGGTCTTGAACTCCTGAGCACAAGCAATGTACCCGCCTCAGCCTCCCAGAGTGCTAGGATTACAGGCATGAGTCACCACGCCCAGCCCCAGATCTTTTACATATTTAAAAAATAAAACTAAATCAAACAGGAAAAAATCCCTAAAATTTAAGATGAGCTGTAACGAACTTAATAATAACAACACACAGAAAATAAATGTCTTAAGCAATACCTCTTATGGCCTAAGACCAAAAGGAAATACAAAGCAGTGTTTTTGATCTTATATTCTAAAATCAAAAGGAACTACAAAGAAATGTTACACTTCATTCAGAAGTTTTATTATTAGAGGCAATATTGATATTATTTTGAAATATTTTAATACCTATTGTCAGGCTGAGCACCATGGCTCACACTGTAATTCTAACACTCTGGGATGCCAAGGCAGGAGGATCTCTTGAGACCAGGAGTTTGAGACTAGCCTGAGCAAAAGCTAGACCCCATATCTACAAAAACTAGAAAAATTAACCAGGTTTGGTGGCACATGCCAGCTACTTAGGAGGCTGAGGCAAAAGGATTGCTTGAGCCCAGAAGTTTGAGGTTGCAGTGAGCTATGATGATGTCACTGCACTGCTCAGACAACAGAAGGAGACTATCTCAAGAAAAAAAAAAAAAAAAAAAAAAAAAAAAAATATATATATATATATATATGCATATGTATATAACATACATAGTCAAATAAAACAAATAATTATGCTAATATTGTCAAGTTTCAGTGTAGGAGGAAAGAAATATATACATAAAATATAAAAAGTTAAATATAACCCTCTAAAATTAAATTAGAATTGGAAGTAATCAATATGAACTCGCACTTTTAAATCTGTCCCCTGAGAAGGCCTAGAAACAGTGATATCTCTATGACAATAACCATCAGAAGCACTGAAAGTTTGGTGTCTGAATAAAATTAATCACTAAGAGGAACCAGGTATACTTGGAGAAATAGCTGATTCCAGGTTTAAATTTTAAGTGTTAAAGTTGTTAATAATTATAAAATCTAGATGATGACTTACACAGACATTCATTATGTTTATATTTTTATTTTTCTGTTTTTAATTTTCATTTAAAACATGAAAAATAAAATAAAATACAATTAAACAATGAATAAACAAATTCTCCCTGTGCTAATGTCCTATGTCAGAGAGTAACAAGTTTTTCAGTTTTATGTTAACTATTGATATCTTTAGCATCTCCCAATGGTATCCTCCTTCTTAGTAATCCAATAATTTTCTTTGCAATCTTGGATGAGTGTATGAGTGTGTGTGTGTGAGTGCACATGTGTGTGTGTGTGTTAGAAGCAAAAGATATCCTATTTGCACCCAGTAGGACCTCTGAGGGGACACAGACCTCCAGGCATCTCTTCAGGTGTCTCTGCCACAGCCAGAGCAGTCTACAGGAAAGTATTTTATGTGATCAGGTCTGAAGACAGGACTGACCTACTTCTCCCAAGCCTTCTTTAACATACTCACGTTGTGGAAGGAAACTAAAATTTCCATTTGAGTAGGACCAGCTACATAACTGGTGAGGCCCACTTCAAAATGAAAATGTGAGGCCCCTTGTTTATAAACTATTAAAATTTCAAAATAGGGGCAGTACACAATTATACGAGGGACTTTATCTAACAAATGCAAACAATGTAACCTAATTCTTTGTACCCTCAATGAATCCCAAACAATAAAAGAAAAAATAAATAAATAAATAAATAAATATGAAGCCAAAAAAAAATGGCCCCAATCTCTTTGGGGGCCTGAAATCAAATCCCAGTGCTGCCAGTCTGTAGAGATAAAACTAATCATGTATTTGTTATACTATTTACATAGTAAAGAAATTTTAAACACACACACACAAAATTTCAAAATAGTAACAGCAAAGCATTAAAGGAATTACAAAGCCCTTCTAAGAGTAGCTTTGTGAATAATACCCAAAAAGCCAGCTCTGTATAAGAAGGAGTCTATTCCAAAGTAAGCCCCATGTCCCAGTCATTTCCACATTCTCAGAGTATTCGATGAATGACAGAAGAAAAAATAACTATGGCACAGAACTTTCACATTAGTGGTGAGAACTATAAAATGGTACAAAGACAGTCTCTCACAGTTTTCATAAACCATAAAATATATATATAATTTTATAATTTTTTTGACTTTGTTATTAAATCATAACACATAGGTCATATATACATTAATGCATTTATGAGGTACAATGTACTGATTTCATATAGAATTAGGAATGCTTACATCACATTGGTTAATATATATAATTTTATAGTTATCTTAATTAAAACACAGCATGGACATAAAGTTCATGTGCAATTTAAAATAGTTTAACACAGTAAATTGCACACTAAACTTATGGACACCTTGTATATATTATTTTATAAATATATAATGAAAAGCTCCTCTTAGATTTCTAGCACAAAATTAAATATAATATAATCCTACTGATAATTTTTTTTGAGACAGGGTATCACTCTTGCCCAGGCTAGCATGCTATGGCATCAACTTAACTCACAAACAAGCTCAAGCTCCTGGGTTCAAGGCTACTCTTGCCTCAGCCTCCCAAATAACTAGAACTACAGGCACCAGCCACAACACCTGGCTAATTTTTCTATCTTTAGTAGAGATGGTTCTTTCTTTTGCTCAGGCTGGTCTCAAACTCCTAAGCTCAAGGGATTCTCCAGCCTCAGCTTCCTAGAATGCTAGGATTGCAGGTGTGAGCTATTGCACTGGGCCAAACTTTGGAAAATATTAATAACAGGTTGTGGTTTCACAGTACATTTTAGCCTTCGTTCTACTTGTCTAGATTTTTCACAATTGAAAATAATAAAAAACAAACAACAAAAAAAAAACACCAAAACACCTCCATACTGGCATCATGGCACATGCATAGGTTCCCCCAGCTGCGTGGGAGGCTGAGGCAGGAGGACCACAGATTCAAGCCCAGCCAGATCTCATCTCAAAAAGAAAAAAATATTTAGCCAACAACTTCAGTCTCCTGGCCAACTCTTCCTGCTGAAGCAATGGGGCAACTTAGGATCATTAGTCAATCTGGAAAAGGGGAAGGAGACGTGGTACCTACTTGAGCTCAGACTGTCCACATGGCTTCTTCCTGGAGAGACTGAGCAGATCTTTGCCATATTTCTCCTCAATCGCTGCCCTAGGGGAACAGAAGAGAGGGTTATGGGCCCTTCTCAGAGCTGACTTTTGGATAAGACACAGTATACAACCGTGGGAAGGAACATGCACCTTTGACAGTAGAAGCTCAGGTGGAACACCATTCTCTAAAATGCAAAACTTCCTCTATATAGTGGGGAAGAACCATAAATACACCAGTGGCTCTGGTCACTAAGAGGGTCTTCTCTAACTATAAGTCCCCAACATGGATATTAATGAACATTACAGTAAAACTGAGCATTTTGGAAGTGGAGGAAGAGATATTTCCATCAAATGCTACACCACAAGGCCCCCATCCTCCTCTGTCTTTTCTAAGAGTGCCCTTAACATCCTGCAGAGCTCTTCATTCAATCCATTCAGATCCGCTAAACTGTACCCAAGAAAGGGGAATTGCAGAAGAGAAATGGCAGATTTGGTAGTTATTTTTCCGGTCATTTTTCTCTGCATTTGCATTCCTGCATCTCACATACACACATCCACGTAACACTCTACGTTTATGTAATTGAGATCAGTCTGTTATTTGCTGTTACATTTTTCACCTTATAATACACCATATGGAACCTTCTTTATCAGTACATACAAATCCACAATGCTTATAACACAGAGCTTTCCACAGGACGGGGTCTCCTGATCTGTGTCCGGTTTTCACTGCCATGGGGGTGAGGGGAGATAAATGAACATCCTTGATCCTTGGACATATATCCACAGGCATCTCTGACAGAGCTTTTCTAAGAGATCTGACAAAGTGGATTTACTAGATCAAAGGAATATGCATGTTAAATTTTGAAAAGAAGTGTTGAATTGCTCTCCAAAAAGTTCTTCTCAATTTATAATGCTACAAAAAGTGGATGAGAGCTCTCATTCCCCAAAACCCTCACTCACATCGAATATCAATAATTTTTTTTTCATTGTTATCAGTCTGAGGAGGAAGGTTGGAAAAGATAGGTCTCTCATTTTCATTTGCATTTCTCTGATTTCTAGTGTGGTTGTGTAGTAATTTATATGTTTCTTAGTCATTTACATTTCTCTAAGTTAACTGTTTAACTAAGATTTTTGCCATCCTTCTATTATTTTGTAGAAGTTCTTTGTGCACTATGCATATAATACTTATTCTTACATATGTTGCAAATGTTTGTTCTATTCTGTCATTTGTCTTTTCTAAATAATGACTTTATCTATTTTATTAAAATGATACATGCTCATTATGGAAAAAGAAGAGTAAAAAGAAGATAACAACAAACCATCCAAAATTCCACCAACCAAAAACAATTAGTATTAACATTTGGTGATGGTAGTAATAGGCATTTTCTTATGCAGGAAAGCAGGTAGGATGCATGAACAGATAAATACAACAAATAATTTTAAAAGAATGACACCTTACTTAACATGCTTTTAATAAGTAGAGACTTAAACTTGATTTTATTTGGGCTTGGTGCCTGTGGCTCAAGCGGCTAAGGCGCCAGCCACATACACCTGAGCTGGCAGGTTCGAATCCAGCCCCAGTCCGCCAAACAACAATGAGGCTGCAACCAAAAAATAGCAGGGCATTGTGGCGGGTGCCTGTAGTCCCAGCTACTTAGGAGGAGGAGCCAGGAGAATTGCTTGAGCCCAGGAGTTGAAGGTTACTGCGAGCTGTGATGTCACCATACTCTACCCAGGGTGACAGCTTGAGGCTCTGTCTCAAAAAACAAAAAATAACTTGATTTTATTTGAATTTCACAGAAGAAAAAGAAATTGAAGTGAAGCTGAAGAAATTGCTGAATTTTTGTTTTATTTCAGAATGATTGGAGGTATACATGTTTTGTTTACATTGTTTTTCTTTTTTTTTTTTTCTTTTTTCTTTTTTTTTTTATTATAGATAAAAATATGCACCATAGATGTGGCCCACCCCATCACTCTCCCTCCACCTAAACCTCCCCCCTCCCTTCCCCTTCCTTGGTCCTTTCCTCATAGTCTTGTGGTATAGTTGGGTTATAGCCTTCATGTGAAAGCTATAGTTTAGCTTCATAGTAGGGCCGAATACATTGGATACTTTTTCTTCCATTCCTGGGATACTTTGCTAAGGAGAATATGTTCCAGCTCCATCCATGTAAACATGAATTGCTCCTTGAATTTCTAATTCCAAATTTTCCTCCATTCTATTAATCTTGCTTGCAATCCAAATTCTGGATTTGATTTCTGACATCTTGGCCAGCTGTTTATGAATGGGATCTTCACTTACATCTGCCATATCTTTCCTTGGGGATGGGGGGGGTTGATCTATTCTGGTTATTCATGTTACCAGAGCTTTTCCACTGATTTCACCCCATGATTGTTTAACACCATTTGAATTTCCACCTGGATCTTTGTCGAGGACCCTTACAGTGCTATGGCCTGAGAAACTGGGAACCTATTTGGTGTGGTGGGGCTAAGTGGTTCAGTCTTGTTTTCAGCTGGTCTCAGTTTGACCCTAGTGAAATAGTTCCTCTGGGTTGAAGTCTCAGCTGTGGAGAAATACCTGCAATTAAGTCACCCCGTCCCCCACAGGCAGCAATTGGAAAAGGAAAATCAAACCTTCTGACAACCAGACATGCAGGGCATGACCTGAATAGTCCTTGGGCGATTGGCTCAGTTCAAAAGGTCCAAATCAATTGTCTTAGTCAACACCTGTCTCAGATGGGAGAGTTTAAAAGGTCTCTGGCAACTGAATTGCAGGGGTCTGATGATTACTCAGATATGGCTTATTCCCGTGCTCTGTGGTGTCAGGAGGACCCGCCCTGCAAATAGATCAGTCTGGGAAGGCTGATGCCTCCTTTCTCACCTTGCACCTCTGTCAAACACAGTCACTGATAGCCTCGCAGGTCTTTGATCCAGTTGCCTGTAGTGAACAGATACTCCAGGGGTTTGCACCTGCCTGAATCACAAGGAAATCTATTTCTTCTCAGCCAAGCCACTGCTCTCTGCCTCTATCTAGCAGGGTGTGGTGAGGCCTGACAACCTCAGGCGACTGATGGAGGCTGGGGTGTTCACTCAGTTCTAGCCCTGCCTCTGATGGATGTTACTGACAGAACAGAACAACTTTGCGGGAATTTGTTTCTGTCCCTGATAAATTTTCCTGCAGAAGAAAAGCTGTTTTAAGTTCCCAGAGCCTGTACCTCAGGCCCTGTCTTTGCTCCTGCAGGTTTGTATTCGGTTACCTGTCAATTCTAGCCTCCTATCTTCCTTTGTCTATAGGCTGATGATCCCCTGAGGGCCAGGTGCATCTTAGGCTCAGTAAAGTGGTCCTCTGGCTCAGCCCCACCCTGGGAACTTCCTGGCTCTACACATGCATTTCTAGTCCCTGTGCTCCATCCAGGCTGGTACCATTTCAGGCAAACCCTTTACTCACAGGGCTTGGGTTTCCATCCCAGATCTGTTCCATGGTGGTTGGCACCTGAGAAGATGCCTGGCCTCATCTTGTTGCTCAGGGAGACAGGGAATGTGGCTTCAGAATATCTGAGAGTGAGCCCTATTGTTGCCAAAAGACGGCTGCTGCTCTGTGCCTCGGGGCACCACTGGCCCGGTGTGGTTCCCTCTCAGCCGACCGTCCTCTCCTCACTTGCAGGCCCCAGAGTCAGCACTGACCAGCTACAGTTTAGGACCTGTCCACACCCCTCAAGAAATCACCCAAGAATCTGGACTCCTGGAGGCCAGGCCTCCAGACCTCTGAGTGAGAGTGGAGCGGAGTGCTGGGAGCTCAGAGTTTCAGGTAGAGAATATATACAGTTTCATACAGTTTTACCCCTGGCAGGAGAATGCCATGGCACTCTAGTAGGGAAGGTAGGTCCAGTTTTTAGAGGGTCTCTCCCATGGAGTGGAGTGGGAGAACTTTTGAACTCTGCCCATTTGTTTGTGGGGCACTCCAAGCCATTCTCATGGGGGAAGGGACTCCCATCCGCTTGGTGATGGATTTTGTATCTTTTGTTTGTATCCTTGGGGTCGCAGTTCGCCTCAGTGGTGTTGATGTGCGTTCTTCAACCTTCTCTCTTGGTGCATTTCTAATCCACCAGGTTACTTGCTAAATTTCTGACCTTTAACTCTCCTTCTGGACGGGAGCCTCTGTGGAAAGCTGGCTTCAGTCAGCCATCTTGTCTGCGCCCTCATGGTGGTGATATCTTGACTGAACCATAGCAGGCAGGCCTTAGAGTTGGAATTGTTTATATTAGTAGTTTCTGGTGAGTGGGTCAGTCTTGAGAACACCCAGGAATAAGGAAGATCTAGAAATAAAACCTTCTGTGAGAATAGTAAAAAGAGCTTCTCTCATCTGGTGCAATCCTCACTTCTTGTTGGTGATGCCACTCAAATTCTATATCCATTGTCATTTGAAGTCATTTTGTGCCCTGCTCTGTTCAGAGCTTTTCATCAATGACACCGTTATCCTAATTGTAACCAACAGAATAAGGTTTAACTATCAGTAGAATTGGATAGCAGAATTAACTTCTAAATAGGAAGAAGGAAATTAAAAAATATATATGGTATAATCAAAGTTATCGCAATATGAAAAGTGCAGTAATAAAATCAAATGTATAGTTGAAAACTAAAAGTGACCATGATAAATTCCCCTATTACAAGAGAAAGACTGAGATTATGCTTTAAAAAGCACACGTTGTTTGAGTGAAACATACTAAAAAAGTAAATAATGATGAATACATGAAAATGGTGGATTGGCAATAATAATATCAGGCAAATTCGCCACGGAGCAGAAGTCAGCAAACATGCTATTTGGTGGGTAGGACTTATAGAATTGGAATCATCTCAGTTTTCTAAGGGGTAACACCAGGCCCCTAAACCCTAAACTAGTGCAGGCATTTGGTGACCTTTCTCTCCCCTGGCAGAGGCTCTCTCTGCTTGGGTAAGCCCAACATTGGCCCATGCTCAAGCTCAATATCAACAAAATCTCTAAGCAGAACAAAGGAAAACAGCTGAGGGCATCAGCTCACCTCAAGAAGGTTCTTCCTCCTTGGGATTTTAGTTGTTCTAATAATCTTTGTTTACATAGTTCTCTGATGCATTTAAACATAGAATTTTTGTTTATTGGTTTGTTTTGCTTTGTTTTGTTTTAAATTCAGCTTTCTAGTGGTTGAAGTGAGAGCACTGGTTTGCTCTTTCCTCCTCCCTTCTACACGAGGTGGAAATCCCAGCTGTCTGTCCATCCTCCACTCACGTGTCTCCCTCTTCATCCAGTCCGCGCCATGCCCCATCGATTCTATATCTGCAAAGTCCCTTGACTCCTGTCTCCTCTTTTCTTTTACATGGCCAATATTTTAGTTTAGTTATTTACTTACCTTTCCAGGATGATTGCAATGGCACTGAATTTCCCCACCTCCAGTCTCTCTCCTGTAGAACCAGTGCTCTAGACACTTTATAAACTAATCATTGGTAAATGTGTCTCTAATCCAGGGCTTTCTGTCATGATTTAATGCCAATTTTTTTCCCAAGATATCTCCCGCTTTGTGATTCATAGTGCTTATGCCTCACCCAAACCACACTATTTTAGGGTTCCTTTAACCCATACGTTGCCAATATTTGTCCTTTGTCTATGCTAATTTTCTCTACCTCAGAAGTTAAAATGACAAGTAACTCATCATTTCCTCTTATATACCTGCTTATAAAATTCTAGCTGTGATTTAAGTCCCTATTTGAATGTTGCCTCTTCCATGAAATCTTCGTTTACACTCAGACAGGATCTCATGATTTTGCCTGTTTCTAAATCTTCCTGGTATGTAATTTTTACTTGCTTTCTGGCACTTGTGAAATTTAATCCTACCTTACATTGATTGTGCATCTCCATTACTAAAATATAAAATACTAATGTCAGGGGCCTCTTTGCACTAGCTTATAAAATATACATTTATTAAACTCCTTTGCACAACGAAGAATAAATATTTGTAAACGTAGAGAAGAATGAGCCACAGAAGTGATCAAAATGTGATATCTAATTGTATGCATATATATATATTTTGATGTGGGAACCTATTTTGTCCCTTTTTATTTTTGCATATTTCTGCAATACTGGAGACAGGAGGTATTCGGATTGCTTAATGAATGCTCAGAACAAAGTAAACCTCCAACATGTCTTACTGTTTTAGTTTTATCACCTTCGAAGCCCTTGTAGAGAGAGAGATGATTTGGAGGAAGTGCAAAATAAGTGCTCTAAGCAGCATGATGTATTTAATATATAATTCATCTTCAAGTTTAAATATTCAGTATTTGTCTTTGAAGTGTTTTTAGCACCATAGAAGAATAACATAATTCAAACACAAAATGCTAGCCTCACCTTCTCTATTTATGAGGTCATATTTATTACTCATGCAGGTGGGTATATTTCTACAAATCCTTTCCAGAAACTGTCTCACCCTAAATAAAACTATTCAAAGTGAAGATCCATAGTTTTAAAGTAAAAATTTAATGATGAAACTGTGTAAAATGATCTGTTAAACCCCATTTGGAACCCAAAAAATCAATGAGAAACTTTATAAATGAAGCAGAAAAACATGTATTTGTGCATCAGCTAAAGTCTGTAGCCTGCAAAGTATAGACTGTCACATTCTATAAAACTTTGTGACTCATAAGGTTACGAAAAGCACTTATCATGGCCTGTCATCAGCCTGAGTGAACTCAGAGCTTGCAGAAAACATGGGTCTCAAGTCTGAAATGATTAATAACAGAGTTGAAAGATATTATAAAATGAGGGTTCTTTCCTACCACTGGATAATCTGTTATAAGTCACTTTCATTGTATCTACATAAGGAAACATAAAATTACTTAATTCAGCAAACCTGGTTTTAAAACATGCAAACTAATAAAGACATGTAAATAAACCAATGTATGTACACGGTATTGTGATGTGTATAATTTTAAAGCAAGCACTTTCTGTCTCTCAACTCCAGGAGTGGATGGAGAGCAACATGGGAAGGAGAGCAGAAGTGAGAGTGTGGGCCCTGAAGCCAGACTGCCTGGGTTCCGGTCCCCACCCAACACTTAGCTAGACAGAATTGGCAAGATAATTAAAATTGAGGTTTCAGCTGGGCGTGGGGGCTCAGGCCGGTAATCCTAGCACTGTGGGAGGCCAAGGCAAGTGGATTGCTTGAGCTCGGCAATTTGAGACCAGCCTGAGCAAGATTGAGACCCCGTCTCTAAAAAATTAGCCAGGTGTTATGACAGGCACCTATTGTGCTATTCTGGTGGCCCAGGTAAGAGGATCACTTGAGCCCAAAGTTTGAGGTACTCTACCCAGGGCAATAGAGTAAGATTCTGTCTCAAAATACTAAAAAAATAAAAATAAATAAAGGTTTCTGGTATGTTGTTTGCCTTGATTGAAGTATTGGTTATTGGGTCTATACCTTTGTCAATACCCACTTAACTGAATATTTAAGATCTGTACATTTATTTTGTGTAAATTATATCTCAATAAAAAAGACAAAATTGTTTAAAAATCAGCATTCCTGTATGTCGAGAAGAATCACAGCAGTTACTGCATATGTTTGTCATGTGGATTAAATTTGATAGTGCTTATGAAATGACTCACAAAGTGTAACTATTATTATTTGAATTAGTAACAAAAATTTTATATGATAAATATTATTCTATTTTCTTGCTTTAAAGTAATGAGGAAGAAACGTCTTAGAAATGTGTACTGTAGTTCTTCAGTATCTATGGCAGATTGGTTCCAGAACCTCTCTCAGATACCCAAACCAGCAGAAGGTCAAGTCTTTGACATAAAATTGAGTAATACATGCATTTGCATATAACCCAGGCACATCCTATCAAATACTTTAAATCATCTCTAGATTACTTCTAGAGACTTCTAAGATTACTAAGATCTCTAGATTACTTCTAAGACTTAATGCAATGTAAATACTATGTAAATAGGGAAAGAAGACAAGGTAAAAGACTTTCCTCCATACAGATGTGATATGTTTCTAGATATTTCAATCTGTGGGTGGTTGAATATGTGAATGTACAACCAAGTGTACTCGGACTTACTGGACTAACTCGCCATAGATTGGAAGCTGAGCTTTAAATCCTGGCCTGGTGAATGTCAAAATTCTTCACTCTAATTGAAAATGACAGTGTGAACTCTTTTAAGGGACTTTGGCTGGAGCGAATAACAGTTTGATATAGATCCTGTTTTTTTCTTATAGTTTAACCCCGGGAAAAGAGCTCAAATGATTCAAATGTGCTAGTGAAAATATTCTGAACACAGAAAATTCAAATTTGAAAGTTTGCAATTGAAATTCTAATAGATACATCAGGGAGGGATGAAAATACTATGGGAGGCAGGAACTTCATTCTTCCTATTAGATGCAAAGGGAATGTTTTGCTATTTCATATCTGGTTAGAACTGGTACTTTTCAGACTGACAGCCTAATGGATGGTACTACAAAATAGATTTTAAAAACTTTGCATATGTCTTTTGGGGACTTATGGAAAAATATACATAAATATGAGACTGGCTACAGACATGTTGGTTATGGGATTTGAGTAAAAAGAAAATCACTACGAACTAGATGGCTCATCTATGTAAAGCTACTTCCAAATGACACACTTTGTAGGTTGTGAAATATTCACCTGCAATTATTACTTTTGTGTACATGCTCTTATATTTCTGCTTGATTTTTTAGTTCATCAACCTTTTGCCATGTAGTGAATGTGATCTTGAGAATTAAGTAACATGTCAAGTAATAAATCAGCAGCTTTGATTCTATATCAGTATCATAAACTCGTACATATTTTAAGATGCATTCTATCTGATGTTTTAATATTCTGATATTTTAAATAAACTGTGTAAAGGGTTTGACTATTCTTTTGGAAACTTCATTTAATATAGATTAGTAGCAGCATCTTCATATAAAAAAATCAATGTTTCTTCTACTCATATATCAAAATAGTCCTAGCTGTCACTCAGACAGAAAAACACCGATCATAAGTGTGATTGCTACACAATGCCTTCCTCAAAGAACTTTCACTTTAGTGAAGGGAAACAGAATTCACCCTGAAATCACTCATAAAAATCAGTATTGTTAAGGATGTCGCTTATTCCAAGAGCAGCAGAATCAGAGTAAAAAAGACATTTCTGAAAAGGCAGCAAAGTTTAGATCTGAAGGTTTAAAACTTAAAATCTTATATTTGTTACAGTGAGACCATGGCAGATTTGACTGCGGGTGATCCAATGAGAGGGACCAAAATGAACAGATAACACAAAAATGCAAGATTAAAGATCCAAGACTAGGAAAAAACAAGAAAACAAGTAGCAACTAGTATAACTACAAATTTCAAGTAGTAGAGAAGAGGGATATAAGTATTAGGATGGTTGGAACCAGAAAGTCGGAAAGTTGCAGGATGAAGACTTTGGGCTTTCAATCCCCAACCAATGAAATTCTGGCTTTAGCTTTATTCTGAACAGTGGTGCTCAAACTGTGGTCCAAGGAACTCTGCAGGCCTCCATGAGACTCTAGGAAGTCCACGAAGTCAAAACTATTTTCTAAAGCAGCAGTAGTAATTGTCCCTCTTATAGTCCCGAGTTTCCAGTGACGTGTTCCATGATGGGTGACACCACAGCAGACCAAATGCAGAAGCAAATGTAAGAATCCAGGTGTTTTCTCTGAAGCCGAACATGACAGAGATTTAGAAAGACAGAAACACCTGCCATTCTTCTCTGCAGCCATGTTTTTGTTTTGAAAACTATAACTCTTTTTCATAAAAATATGCTATTTCCATTGTCATACAATGGTTCATTGTAAGTATTTGGATATAAATTACTAAATATATTTTTGGAAGTTTTCAGTTTCTATTTATTTTGTTATTAAATCATAAATACATAGATCATGTATACCTTAATGCATTTATGGGGTACAATGTGCTGATTTCATATAGAATTAGGAACGCTTACATCATGCTGATTAATATATACCTCATCTTGTTTACTTAATTATTGTTGATATACCAATAGATCCGACATGAACCCTTGCATTATGCACCATAGGTGTGATTTCTAAGATACATTTTAAAAAAGATATAAACCACGTACACAAAAGCACTTCAGTCTTCACAATTTTTTTTAATTAAATCATAGCTGTGTACATTAATGCAATCACGGGGCACCATACACTTGTTTTATATACAATTTGACATATTTTCACCCCACTGGTTAACATAGCCTTCCAGCATTTTCTTAGTTATTCTGTTAAGACATTTATATTCTACATTTAGTGAGCTTCACGTCTTCAATTTTTAAGTTTAAGAACAATCACTTTGATCTTGATACAGACTCAAGTATGACCTCTAGTGGATACATCCAGCCATTTTGTACATTGTGGACATCTGATGCAATCACTAAAATAAATAAATAAATACATCACTTGAAATTCCACCGTTATTATTTCTTGACACTTCATTCAGCATCTCCTATCATAGGTGTCAAATCTAGTTCCAGCTACATTGGCTAAGGCCAGGGTTTTCCATGGTATTCCCAGACCCGCTGCTTCATAGCCTTCTGTGATGTAGGCTTACAAAGGAGATTCCTGGGTCTTACACAGAACTTTTGATCAGAGCCTTTTGTGCTAGCACCATCTGCATTCTATCAAGAGTCTCTCAGAGCTCTTATAAACACTTACGTGAAGATTCTTCTTTGGATATATTTGTGCTGCACTGAAGAGTTTACAAAGAACCATGGCTAAAGAGTGGTCGAGATTCACACAGAGTCACATTTTTACTCCTGTTTAATTTCAGTTGCAACAGACATAGGTGCTTTTTTACTAGAGGGTATCTTGTTATCAGGAAGAAATTAAGAACCCTGAAATTTACAGGGCTGGCATAAGGATGGGAAGTCCCTATAGATCCCCAATGAGACCTTAATTCATCAGAGAACAGTTCTACCCTCATAAAGGAGGAAAGTCTGAGTTAAACTCGTACTTCTAAAACTTTCATGTGCAAAGGAATCACTAGCAATTGCAAAGTCTAAAATATTTACTATCTGGCCATCTGCAGAAAGTTTGCCTACCTCTTGTTCTAAATCAGTGCTTTTTAAACTTTAATGAACAAATCAATCTTCTGGGGATCTTGTTAAAATGTAGATTCTGACTTAGTGGATTTGGGTCCAAGATTCTTCTTTCTAATTAGCTCCCAGGAGATGTTGCTGGCTGGCTGGCCACCAGAGAGCAGGTTTGTAATACAGAGCCTCAGGCCCCAGGGCAGGCCCACTGAGTCGGCAGCTGGCCTTCACCGGCATTCACAGGTGATTCTCATGTACCTCACAGATGACACAGGTGATCCTCCTGCCTATTACAGATGATGTCACAAACCCTGGTATAGACTACAAAAAGCAGCGTGCTTTTGATTTCAGACACAGCTGGATTAGAATTCCACTCTCATTTACTAGGCATGAAACTGCAGCACGAGATCCAAGCTCCCCAAACCTCAGCTTTTTCATCTCCAATGTGAGGACAGACATCCTTTGTCCACCCACAGCACAAACTTGTTGTGAAAGTCAAATGTGACAATAGAAACAATTAATGAATAACAGCTAGACGTCTTGATGGCTTACTACTACATGTAAGCTGCTGCTGTGAATGACTTACAAAGAAATTGAGATTCAGAGTGGTGAGACAACTTGCCCAAATTCACGTCGCTAGCTAGCAAAGGGTGGCCCTGGGATTCCTCCTTGGGCAGCAGCAGCCTGGTCCTGTATTCTATGACCACACCACAGCACCACCTCCAAGGGCTCCCAGCCTTATTCATATGTCCTCATTGATGAGTTTTATTTATTTATTTATTTATTTATTGTGAACCTATTCTGAGACATATCTCCATGCACAAAATGAAAGACTTCCGCAGTCTGGGCCAGTAAGAAAAATGCTGTAGACCTTGTACACACACTTGACCTTACCAAAAAGCCAAAAAGCAGTGGAGAAAATCCAACGTTATCCTAATCAATTTCTTATCTTAGAGCAACTTGATTTAACAAAGATTAAGCTCCCAGAAAGCGAGGAAGGGTTAGCTTCTATGACCACTACATCGCACGCTGGAAACACAGCAGCGTGCAAGGACCCCAGTGAGTTTCCTTGTCTTGCTGTGTGGACACTTTTGGTCCCAGGGTCTCCATCTGTTTATCATCTTCTTTGCTTTTTTAGGGCTTTTTCTGTCTTTGCTGTTTGCCCAGCAGGAAGTCCCCATCCCTGCTACTCACTTTCATTTTCCCTCCTCACCCTTAGTGCAGGTCACACCCCTGGAAAGCGGTCTGTGGAAGAGGCCTTCATAAAAGATGCAACAGCATCCTCTACTGACCGTGACTCATAACGTCAGAGGGCCTGACTCACTAGCATTGAACATGACCGGCCTCACTCCTGCTCTAGCGCATTTATCAGTGCTTTTTTCTATGCTTATTTATGCTTATTTTGGAATTAAAATGAAACATTGCTGTTTAAACTCATTGTGAACAGTAAAATAAGATGGCATTCAGCAGAATAGTACAGCAGATATTGTTTCAAAAAGCCTATACAGTTGACCCTTGAACAACACAAGGGTCAGGGTCCCCAGTCCCCCCCACCCCCCCCATGCAATCAAAAATCCCCTTTGACTCCCCCAAAACGTATGTACTAACAGTCTACCATTGACCAGAAGACTTACCAATAACCAATATAGCCAATTCACTCATATTTGATAGTCCATATGTATTATATACTTTATTCTTACAACAAAGCAAGCTAGAAAAAAAATGGAGTTAAGAAATTCATAAGGAAGAGAAAATGTATTTACTACTCATTAACTCAAAGCGAATCTTCGTAAAGGGCTTTATCTTTGTTGTCTTTGTTTTGAGTTGTCCGAAGAGGATGAGGAGTGAGAGGGATTGGTCTTGCTGTATGGGGGTGGCAGAAGAAAATTAGGGTGTAAGTGGACCCATGCAGTTCAAGCCCACGTTGTCCGCAGGTCCCCTGTAATTCTATGCACAGGGCAGTCATGCTCCGGAATCTCGGTGGATTGCATCGTGGTTCTTTCACTAAGTCTGGTTGCAAATTCCACACAGCATCTTTCTCACCACTGGTATTTCCAGCCCCATGGGAGCTGTTAGATCACACAGTCCACCTGGCAAGGCTGCTGCCCCCCAGCCTGAGTGACCCGACAAGCCCTTTCCTATTCTGGACCCGACTCAGAGAGCTGTCCAACAAAAGGGCCGAAGTGGTATTCTCAGATGTGGGGTACGCTGCCTCCAGAGCCCAAAGAAGCCTTCCAGGTATTTTGCTGTCTTTTGTGGTAGGAAGTGTAAAGATCCAATACTTTCATTTTTATCAGGGTGTGATACTAAAAAAAAAAAAAATCATACATTTGGGCAGTATCTGTGGCTCAAAGAATTAGGGTGCCGGCCCCATGTACCAAAGGTGGTGGGTTCAAACCTGGCCCTGGCCAAAAACTGCACCCAAAAAAAAAAAAAAAAAAAAAATCATACATTTTTGGCAAGCTCCTGAAATTTCACAGGGCTTATCTCTCCTAATTTGTAATACACATGTCTTAAGATGACCTCTGGTGTTCTAGTTCCTTTCTGTTCACCGAACCCGATCTACACAGGATTGTCTACGTGATGGACCCATATGATGTGTGAGACATCTACATGATCCATTTCTTTGGATTAGGTCACAGAAGAAGTTGAGAAAGTTAATATACACTGGAGAAAAAATGTAAAATTTTTTTTGTGTCTAGTCTACATGATTGTGAACTGTTTGTGATCATCTTTCCTTCCTAGAACAGAAGAGAACACTACAGATCATGTCTCTGAGGTCATATTATTCTGCACTAGCGAAAATACCTTGTCTGGCACCAAGACTGTTTTGAGAACTACAACTTAGCTGAGCTTGAGCCAGTTTATAGTTGTCTTCTGGGGCCCATTCATCTTCTTCAGTGGACAGAGTGGTGAATTAAATAAAGATAGGATGGGCAGCACCATGCTTGGATTCATTAGCTCCTCGAGAGTGGCATTAATCTCTGCCATCTCCCACAAAATTACCAGGGTCAGAAAGCAATAATGCTTCTAGGCTGGGTGGGGGTCAGGTGGGGAGGCTTCCATATTCCCCTCCAAGGCAGATATGTCCCCACAGACCAAGGGCCCAGGGTGGAAGTCATACTGACTGCTGAGTGTTTCACTTCCAGACACTGGGGAAATGATCGTGAGGTGGACTCGTGCACCTGTGCACAGAGTGGACCGACTACAAATCAGAAATTAGGCAGGACTCCATTCATTATCCGCGCCCATCCTACCAGTTATAATGACACTTCAAGTCTCCAGATATTCGTATCAACTCAGAGCCTGCATCCAATAGTCATTGAAATGCATAAACATTCCATATCCCTAAGGTCACAATATTCAAGTAAATATCCATAAGTCTTTTGGGGAAAAGTCTAGAGGAATTATTAACACATAAATTCCCTATGGTTTTGCAAAGTCTTTCCTCCTAGGGACCCAGACACTCCCTCAGTCAATGGATATTAGGTCTGAAAACTAGCTCCAGTCCGAAAACTTGACAAGGGAAGACTGTGCTTGGTCTCTTTAGCTGTCTTAGGCTGGTATAGGCTGGGTAGTACCCCTGCTGACTTTCCGCCAATTGTGCCACTCAGGACAATCATCTCTGTGACATCCAGGTCAGGCCCCCTTGGATGATGCTTCTCCAGCTTCTGCAGTACATGCTGGCTGGTATCGCAGTTCCTTCAGTATATAGTGCCTTTCCTCTGTTACCAGAAAGTCCCCAACTGGGTTATCCTGTGACTTAATCCTACTTACAGGTTCAGTGATCTACTGTCCAGGTGGGAAGGGAAGGGCAGATCCAAGAAGGATACCTGAAGCCTTGTGGAAGAGGAGTCTCTGTGTCATCCTGCAAAATGGTGGAGGTGCTACTTCCTACCCTGGAAGGGGTTGGCCATTTCTGCAGGGTCAGAAATTTCAAGAAAGTCTTTTGAGTCATATCTTCAGGAGTATCAGGCCAGACGATTCCATACATCCATCCTCGTCCTGGAGTTTCCCAAGGGTCCTACCCTCAGTTTTTCTCCTTTCACTTTCTAATATTTCTAACATCAGCCTTACATGCTCTGGTAGTGTTTTGTTTTTATTCAGTTCTAAATATTTTATAATTTTGACCATTTCTCTAACCTATAAGTAATTTGGAAATTTTATGTTTAATATCCAAACTCCTGGAGCTTTTTCTTAGTTTCAAATAACAGATAGTAGTCAGAAACATGATTGTAAAATATTAACTCCCCAGTATTTGTTGAGTTTTTTTATGGCATAACTTGTGGTAAATATTAGTAAATAGTCTATGTTTCAGGTACATTACAAAGAAATGTATACTCTCTAAGTGTTGGTTACAGAATCCATTAGGTTATATCTAGTAATATGTGGTTCAAATTTACTAATATAATTTTTATGACTGTTCAGTTTCTGAAGAAATTATGCTATAGTTTTCTTGCCACCATTACATTTTTACATTTTTTTTTTCTTAATTTCAAATCAATATGAGGGTACAGATTTTTAGGTCACATTGTTTTCACTTCTAAGGTAAAGTTCAAGTTATAGTTTTTACATTTTTTTCTTGTACTTTTGTCAATTTTTGCCATATATTTTGAGGGTATGAGGTTGGATGCCTAGGTTCAGGATTGCAATATCTTCCTGTTAAATATTTCTTCTGGTTGTTTGCAAAACCAACTTTACCTCTCCAACCATGTAGGCTTAAAAAATATTTCACCAATTTTAATTGTGTGTCCAGTTTCCTTTTGTTTAACACCTACCTAAAATATCTCTTCCCCAATTTTTCAATTTTTTGCAGTCACTGCATTTTTATGGAGTGCATTTTATGCACTGCATTTTATGAACATTATTTATGTGAATTTCTTTTAAGTACATTAGCTGGTATTTTTTAAAAATCTCAATTACTGCTATATTTTGATTCCGTTTTACCATCTATTTTGTGTTTTTATCTTTAGCATGCTTTTTTGTTGCTTACTTTATTTTCCTCATAACCATTACCTTCCCTCTTTATGACACTTTGTTTACACTCTACTATTCCTATTCTTGTTCAGAAGTTAGAACTTTTAATAGGTGCCCTTATAATTTTTAAAATGCTTAATTAACTAAAGTCTAAATTTTAACTCTCTAATTTCTTCCCAAACAAAATCATAATTTCCTTTTTTATAATTTTTTTTTCTTTTTGCAGTTTTTGGCCAGGGCTGGGTTTGAACCCGCCACCTCTGGCATATGAGGCTGGTGCCTTACTCCTTTGAGCCACAGGCGCCACTCCACAAAATCATAATTTCTTAGAGCTTTAATTGCAAATCATAGTTCCACTACTTTAAATCTCATTGTAGGTCAACATTCTAATTTCAAAAACAAGATGTTATTTTTGTTGTTAGTTTTTGTAGTCAGAACTTGTTCACATTTATACTGATGTTTACTAAATTCTTTGCATTTATGTTACAAGCTAATTCTCTTACTAAGGTAAAATTTTTAATGACTGTTGAGCCAGGGCTCATGAGTGGGAAAGGCATGGTGTCTTTGTCTGGTATAGACTCTATTTCACTTTTATTAGTATTTGTCTGTACATGATATTGGAATGGCCTTTCTTTTCCCCCTGTACTTTCAGCTTGGCTATAGATTTGTTGATTCCTGTTGTTCTATCTCATCCAGCATCTCTGGTATCAGGAGATACCCTGCCCAAGCCTGCAGAGGGGCTGTGACCAGAAGACTTTTCTAAGAAAGGTTTTCAAGTTGAGCCACTTCAAGTTGAGTTTTCTTTTCCCAAAACAATAAAAAAGAAATCCTAACTAAAAAAGTTGGCTTTACCTACTCATGTGTTTAGGATAACAGGCTTTATGAAGTATTCATATTTTCCCACAGCACAGCCTGTGCCTAAATGAAACAGATTAGGTCTTCCTCCTGGTCCCATTGTACCCTGGACTGACTTGTATTACAGCACTGCCATACCCAAATTTACTTCCCATGTCTGCGGCTAGCTCCCATACTAGAATGTCAGCATCACGATGGCTGAGGGGCGTGATCAGGATCGTATCTCTACAACTTCACATAGCACCTCCAGCAGTGTCAGCACGTACGAATGTTTCTTGAATGAGATGGTGGATGAATAAATGACGCTTTCAGGGTGGGAAATCTTAGGTCTACCTTTGAATTTGGCTTCTGAGATGTTTCTACAACTTCCTTACTAAGGTGAATAAAATAGATTCTTAATAAAATGAAGCTTTGCCATTAACAAATATGGTCTGTCCAGAAAGTATCCAGCCTTTGTCAAGTCTGTTTTTTAATAGTACGAGGCTGGATACTTTCTGGACAGCCCTTATCTATTTAATTCAATAAAGAGAAACTAGTCAAAAGCTTATAATAGTGATCTATTTAATTCAATAAAGAAAAACTAGTCAAAGCTTATAATAGTGGTAAAAATAGAAGTAGTGGTGGTAATAGTAATATTGTACCACTTTATGAGGAGCACTTGTGTTTAAAATTTGACAATGACCCACATCACAGTCTCAAAGCTGCAGATGCTGGCATGGATGTGGAGAGAAGGGAACACTTTTACACTGCTTGTGGGATGGTAAACTAATGCAACCTTTTTGGAAGGAAACATGGAGAATCCTCAAAGAACTCAAACTAGACCTCCCATTTGATCCTGCAATCCCATTACTGGGCATCTGGGTACAGAAGAAAAAAAAAAATCCTTTTAACATAAGGATTTGCACTAGAGTGTTTATCACAGCTCAATTGATAATCACCAAAACATGGAAACAGCCTAAATGCCCACCAACCTAGGAATGGATTAACAAGCCTTGGTATATGTATACCACAGAATACTATTCTGCCATTAACAGATGGAGACTTCACATCTTTTGTATTAACCCGGATGGAAGTGGAACACATTCTTCTTAGTAAAGCATCACAAGAATGGAGAAGCAAGAATCCAATGTACTTAATTCTAATATTAAGTCAATAGATGATCTAATATAAGGGAGGGTAGGGGAATGAGGGGTAGGGGAGGTGTGGGGTCACGGTGTTTGGCATACCTCTTGGGGGAGGAACACGTTTATAAGAGGGACTTCGTCTGACAAATCAATTAGTGTAAGCTGGATCTTTGTACCCTCATTGAATCCCCAACAATAAAGGTAGAAATTTGACATGCATTCTTAAATGTACTTGTAGAACTCCTATCTTTGGAACTGACAAGACTAGAGGCAGATTTGTCATACCAGAAATGTATGATTAGATATAACATTTTTATTTTTAAACAAGACTTCGTATGTTTTTAACTTTTCTAAAATTTATTAGACCTTAGAGACCCAGGACTTTTATTTTGTCTGATTATAAAACTCATGTCTTTATCCCCCAATTTTATTTACAAAAATATTTGTGTCTTTTAAGAGTTTTATATGAAGCAGCAAAAAATATGTGAAGATTTTCTTTCTCCACTGTCAACATATGTGCTATAGTTACTGATGGTGCCCCTGAAATGGTAGATTAAAGAGAGGGACTTACACAATTAATAGAAGACAATTAAATTGCTGTCCCAAACTCACAGTTGAGGAAGTGTCATTGCAAGGAAATTTATGCATGGAAGTTTTAAAAATGGATAATGTCATGCAAATTGTCATCAAGACTGTGAATTTCTTAAGGGCCAAGGAATTGAATCATCACTGATTTCAAGAATTGCAACTACTTCCATTGAACCAGATATTAATGCATTAGTTTTTCAAATATTAATACCATGTTAAAGATTCTATTAGTTTTACGTTGCCCACTTTTCTTTTACTTTTATAATAAAAATATCAAAAAGTGTTTTATTACTTATATATATACATTTTCTTTATTAGTGATCACAAACTTGAGACCTTCTTGATGATTTTAAAAGATTCTTTCAATGGGCTGCTGCATAATTAGGATTATTACATGTGGACTTTTTTGCTTATCTGTGCTGGCAGATATCATGAAAATTATGCATGGACATTTTTTATTGTTGTTTGTTCATGAGTTTTTGTTAGTGTTTGTGTATTTAATGTGTAGCCCAAAACAACACTTCTTCTTTCAGAGTGTCTCAAAGAAGCCAAAATATTGGACATCCCTGCCTCAAAATAATAAAAGCTATATATGACAAACTCAAAACCAGTGTCATACTAAATGAGGAAAGTGAAAACATTTCCCCTAATAACTGGAAAAAGACAAGAAGATGGGTGGAAAAAGACTGGAAAAATGGTGCCTACTTTCATCACTTCATTCAACACAGCATTAGAAGTCTACTTCTATTCAACACAGCATCACTTTTATTCAGCAATCTAGCCAGAGCAATCAGGCAAGATAACAAAATAAAGGGCATCTGGACAGAAAAAGAGGAGGTCCACTCTTCCTGTTTTTAAACAATATAATCTTGTATCTAGAAAACTCTTAAGACTCCAGGAAAAGACTCCTAGAATTGATAAATAAATACAGCCAAGTTTTAGGTTATATAATCAATGTACATAAATTAGTAGCATTTCTATATAACAGTCAGGCTGAGAGTCAAGAAAGCAATACCATTTGCAACAGTTGTGAAAAACAAATAAAATATCAAGGAATATACCTAACCTGGGAAGTGAAAGATCTCTAGAAGTAAAACTATAAAACACTAATGAAAGTAATGATAGATGGCATAAACAAATAAAACAAATAGATGACATAAACATCTCATGGATGTATAGAATCAATATCCTTAAAATGTCCATACTGCCCAAAATGATTTATAGATTCAATGCAATACCCATCAAAATATTAATACCAACATCCTATTTCACAGATCTTGAAAAAATAATTTTACACTTCCAAAAAGGAGCCCAAATAGCCAAAGCAATCTAAAACAAACAAACAAACAAAAAAACCTGGAGACATCACCGCATGTGACTTCAATTTTTTCTCTAAGGCTATAGTAACCCAAACAGTACGGTACTGGCATAGAAGTAGAGACAGACCAAAGAAATGAAATAGAGAACCCAGAAATGAAACCATGTGCCTATAACCAACTGATCTTTGATGAAGCAGACAAAAATGTGTACAAGAGAAATGAAGCCCTAGTCAGTAAATGTTGCTGGGAATCCTGGATAGCCACATGCACGAGAATAAAGCAGGACTACTATCTCTCAACATATACAAACATTCATTCCAGATGGGTAAAAGGCTTGTATGTCAGGCATGAAGCCATGAAAATCCAAGAAGAAAATGTAGGAAGAACTCTTACATACATTGGCCTAGCAAAAAATTTATGACTAAGAACCCAAAGGCAAATATAGCAATAACAAAAATAAATAAGTGTAATTTAAGTAAATTAAAATGGTTCTGCACAGCAAAGGAAACAATCACCAAAGTCAAAAGACACTCTACAGGATGGGAGATAATATTCACAAGTTACACATCTGATAAAGGGCTAATACGCAGAGTCTACAAAGAATTTAAACAAATCAAAAAGAAGAAAATGAACAACCTCATCCAAAAGTGAGTAAAAGAGATGGACAATCTTTTCTAAAAATAATAGAAAAATGGCCGACAAACATGAAAAAATGCTCAGCACCACTAATAATCAGGGAAATCCAAGTTAAAACTACAATGAGATATCACCCACCCTTATCTGAGTATTATTAAAAAATCAAAAAGCAAGAGATGCTGGTGTGGACAATGAGAGAAAGGAATGCTTACACCCTGTTGATGATCTGCAAATTAGTAAAACCTCTATGGAAAACAGTAGGAATATTCCTCAAAAAAATAAATGTAGACTAGCCATTCAATTTAGCAACCCCACTACTGGGTATCTATCCAAAGGAAAATATGTCATTTTTTCAAAAAGACACCTGGACTTGAATGTTTATCACAGCACAATTCTCAATGGCAAAGATGTAGAATTGACTTATATGGCCATTAATTCATGAATTGGTTAAGAAAATGTGTATACACACAAAAACACTGGAATACTACTCAACCCTAGAAAAGAAGAATCAGTGCCTTTTGCAGCAATTTGGATGGAAGTCAAGACCATTATCCTAAGAGAAATATTTCAGGAATGGAGAAACAAACTCATGTCCTCTCTAATACTGGGAGCTAAATGATGGTCACACGTGAGAACAAAGAGAAGTAAAGGACATGGGAAACCATGAAGGGGAGGGAGGACGGGCGGAGTTGTGGAGGGTCAGGCACAGTGAACTTACCAAGTCGGCACACGAAAAGCCTGAGCTCAGCATTACACAAGGTATCCATGTAACAAAAACATTTGCACCTGTTAATATTTTGAAATTAAAAAAAAAAAAAAAGAATAAACACGTTTTTATTTGGGTTAAGATTTGGCATATGACTGGAATTGGAAAGCAACCTCTATCTCTCCATTATTGAAAGAACTGCCTCTGACAACATCAAACAGAAACTGAATACTAAGTAAGGCCTGCGTAGTAAACTTCCTTTTCCCCAGGTCTTTGCATTAGAAACTGACTGGTTAATTTAAGACAAAATAAATCATTAAAACATATCCAGTTGCATTCAGGAGTAAAGGTACAAATCACTCCCGTAGCTGGTGCTTTTGCTGGCATGGCAGCTGGGCGTCGGACCCCTGGCTTGTTTTACTGATGCCCGAAGCTGCCACCCAGCTCCCACGGCTTCCTCTGAGCCCCGACGTAGCCATCATCAATGTGCCATCTGTCACTAGCGTGGACTATTCTACCTCTGCTTCTTGCAGTCATCACCTTCTAATAAAAATGAGAGTTGGTGCTTCAGATTGATGGGGTTGAGATTATATACCCATGCCCCAGCTGCAAGGGAGGTTGGGGAAGTCAGTAATGGGGTCTGATATTTTCAGCCTCTACACGGGACAACATGGGCCACCTGATAAAGTGGGGTATTCATGAAATATGAGAAGGGTGGTTTAGATTCTGAGCACCAAAGTAAGTGATGATCTTCTAGGAATGTCTCCAGCAAGATTTTAAGCTGTCTTTGCCCTAGAGTCCA
Organism: Loris lydekkerianus; assembly: GCA_963574355.1. Taxonomy (NCBI): domain Eukaryota; kingdom Metazoa; phylum Chordata; class Mammalia; order Primates; family Lorisidae; genus Loris; species Loris lydekkerianus. The sequence continues at coordinate 6,428 of CAUYPK010164787.1, read as the reverse complement.
TGCTACTTTCTTTTTTCAGTTTCTTTTTCCCAGCCCCTAGGTATGGAATTTGCCTTGTCCATATGTCAATGACACGTTGCCTCTATTTTTTTCTGGTCAGTCCTAATTGAAAGAACAAAAACAAAGCACCACTTGCTACTTGAAAAGTTACAAACTATGTAAACATTACATAGTTTGTGATGGTAGGAACCATGTCCACTTGCTCAATTCTTACCCTAATGTGTAGGCAAAAGTTATTTTCAATAAATATATGCTGAATTGCTTTAGAAAATTCATTTCTTTCCCCGTATAATTAGGTTATTAGGCTATACCATGGGAAAATTGATTCTCCTTAGCCACCTACACCATGTTCAGAGAAAACAGAAAGATTCCATCATGTGCTGAATTTCCTATATTGGAAGTGGTTACCCAGAAGACTCTACTGGGAGTTTGAGGTTATATCCAGACTGATTAGCAGAGAATGTCTGGAATGATGAATGTCCACTCTGGGTGGCAAATGGAAGAACATTGGCACATTACTTGGTCTCTACTGTTTCTGGTGTATAGAGAAATTATTACTATATTTTAAAAATTCGGTTAAGGCGAAACAGAATGTTTTCAAAAGAGTACTTTTGTTAAATAATGAAAAGACAGAATCAAAAGTAATAAGTACCTTCCTTCCAAGAGAGTCTTTGTGCTAATGTAACTGAAGTTGGCTACACTCTGGCTTGGCTGCCACCGTAACAGACATCTCATACTGAGATCATCTTTTTCAGCCATCTGGGTTATGCATTTTTGATGAAGCTGCTTAGAAAGCTCTCAACCTTCCAAGATAGTGATCATCCTGCAGCACTCACTGTGTGGCATGTTGAAACAGAAGAAAAATCAGGCCAGGGAAACGAGTGGAGATGTAAGAGGAAGCTCAGAGTAAGGAGGGGCAGAAATGGCAAACTCTCCATGAGACCAGTGTTGAGAGCTCTAATCCACTGGAGGGGTTGTGGTTAATTATTTCCAATGTGGGAGTGATTGATAATTCAGACCTGGTCAGGAGCACAGCAGGGGTGTTACAACGAACACATCAGATTTAGGACAGATGGCTCAGGCGATTTATATTGTGTCTAGTATATGGAAGAGCAGAAAGCCTGTTCAGCATCTCCGGGACTAGAGCTCCAAAGAGGCTTCACTTACTCTACCCTCCATCACACCCACATGAAATGTTTGCATGCTTTAAGATTAATCAGCAGAATTATTATCCATGACCCCTACAGGTCACCATGACAATAGTAATAGTAGTAATGTTTATGAAAACTAATTAGGTACCTGACATAGGGTCTAAGGAATATCAGTATTTGCAACAAGATAAGACAGGCACTGTTAACAACTCAAGTTTATGGTAAAAATCATGGAGCTCAAAAAGGTTAAGTGATTTCGCCAAGATCACAGCACACATCTAGGCAGTTGGGGTGGATTTTGGGCCCCAGAAGTCACTTTCTATTCACTATAATGGTTTCAAAGTGGGTTTTTTTATATTTAAAACTCAGGAATGTAGCTATTAATAATTTATGTCTTTCTACTATTCAAAACACATCCAATAGGTCATTTAATTTCATAATTTTTATGATAGGAAAGTAAGCAAGGCAATTTTTCTTCTATTTATTCTACAATTGAGAATATAGAGACTCAGATTGTCTGAGTGTTTTGCTGTGAGGCCAAACAGCTGGAAAGTGGCAGGACACATCAAACTCAGATTTTCTTACTATGAAACCCTGTGTAAAAAACTGTGAAAGAAGCATGTCTTTGATTTGACATATGCAAATTGAATAGTTTTCTGTATAGCAAAAGTTGAAAGAGTAAATTGGTGATCTACCTATTCCCAGAAACCGGTTTTACTCATATTAAATACTAATTATACACTGTCGGGTGGGATTGAAAACTAAATATAGTCTTTTGGGAAAGAAGTCTGGAGAATCTTCAAGGAGCTAAAAATAGACTTTCCATTTTATCCTATAATCCCGCTACTTGGTATCTACCCAGAAGAAAAAAAATAAAAACATTTTATCATAAGGATATTTGCACTGGAATGTTTATAGCTGCTCAATTCACAATTACAAAGATGTGGAAACAACCCTAGTGCCCATCAACCCATGAATGGGTAAAGTATGGTATATGGTTTCTGGAATGTGTCTAGCCATAAAGGAAGATGGGGACATCACATCTTTTGTATTTACCTGAAAGATTTAGAGACCATCTTCCTAAGTAAAGTACCATAAGAACGGAAAAGCAAGCATCAAATGTACTCAATATAAATAGGAAACTAGTTGGTGAAAATCTACATACCCACGTGAGACAAAAACACATTTAAATTCCAGAAAAGGGGAGGTGGAAAGGGGGAGTGTTCTAAGCTCCCACGCCGGGTAATTCCAGAAAAGGGGAGGTGGAAAGGGGGAGTGTTCTAAGCTCCCACGCCGGGTACAGGGAAGGCGTATGCGGCACACCTCCTGGGTGAGGGGCCCAACTGCAATGCCGACTCCAGCTAACAAGTGTAAACAACATAACCTAATGGGATGTGCCCTTATATTAATCTGAAACTTAAAAAAATACTAATTGGCTTTAGTCATTTAACAAATAGTAACTGCCAACTAACCCACCAGACACAAATTATACATAAAATCTTTCACAGCTGAAAAGTACCATTGAAATAATTTGTTTCAAACTTCTGATTTTGCAGATGAGGAGAACACACAAGAGCTTGACTTATTTTCTACCACTCTGTTACTATTAGAGTTTGGTCTAGAAAAATGCTGTCCCCATTCCAATTTTCCACTGTATATAGAATAAATATTCTTGAAAAAAATATTATTTCCTAAAAAACAATTTATTTTCCTCTGGAGGTCAAGGAAGTTTTTTTTTATTTTTAGGAATGTTCTCAGATTGAAGTTGTAGAAAGAATACACATATGTATTTATGATATAAGTATGGTTGGAATATAAATATCAATGTTAAATTATGTTAAGAATGACACAAAGATATTTTGCCTGATGCTGGAAACAGTTGTGCCTCAAGGTCTCCAGAAAAGTGCAGAAGAAAATTAGTTTGGCGCTTTTTCTTCATTCTAACTGAGGAATAGTTAGGAGTGACCAGCAGATGCCACTGTTGTCAGTTGTAAATGTTTTTTCTAGTTTCAAATAAAGAAAATGAGTCACTACTTTAAAAAAATGGGGTAAATAAGGCAAAAGTAATGTTATCTTTAAAAAAATTAAGTTACAGGGCAGCACCTGTGGCTCAAAGGAGTAGGGTGCCAGCCTCCTATGCCGGAGGTGGCAGGTTCAAACCCAGCCACGGCCAAAAACTGAAAGAAAAAAAAAAAAAAAAAAAGTTACAGAAATACTATATAATTGAATCTTATTATTTACCTTTTAACAAATTAAATATTTATTAAAAACTTGTCAACTAAAAGAAAATAATCTTTCTTAAATATTGGAAGTTTGTGTGGTGACCAATGTTGGTAGCCCTATTTAGTAGCCAAGATATATTCTATTCTGATGGGTGATATCAAGAAAGACTAAAACAAAACAAAGAAATTCTGTGCCTTTTTGTTGTTATTGTGGTATCCTAAAGCAATTTTCTATTTATCAAACCTCTATTCAATTGTGAAGAGGTTGCTATTATAAAATTTGTTACTATCTTCTGTTACCATCATTGTTTGTAGACGTTTCTAAGTCTTCAAATAATTTAAGACATATTAATTAAAGTAGACCTAAGAAATTTATTCCTTGAGAACAATATGTATGGTAGCTATTTTCTCCTAATTCCAAGGAGGACTGAATAAACATAATTGACCTCTTCAAGGAACACCTGTATCTTTCTGAAACTATTCCTGGGATCCTTCTGCATCCTTTTTTTTTTTTTTTTTTTTTTTAAATCAATTCCACCACCCATCTATAAATTAGAGTTCATGTAGATTTTTTAATACACATGAAATTAAATTCTTGACTATTTTAACTTATTTAAAATAAAATTTTAAATCTACACCATGTGGTATGTGCTCTGATGGTTGCCACGGTGAAGGAATTAGAATAAATACAGTTTCTGTCTTAAGTGAAACTTAAGGTAGCATGACAAGAAAAGCTCTGTATCTTGACAGATTTGCATTTTGCTAAAAATTGTCTACCAGTATGTAAACTGACCTGAAAACAATCATGCCTTAGAAGGTTGTTGCAACAATCAAGTAAGATAAGACTGTCTGGCACAGAACAGCAGCTGAGCAAGTACTGTTTTTACTGAAACAATGCAGTCTTAGAGAGCAGGGTAGGTGAGTGGTCAAAACCTTATCACATAGAAAATAGAAAATAACAAAATGCAATAACAAAATGATGCAAAAAAAAAAAAGGAACAAAATACATATGAAATTAAAAATAATACACTGCAGACAGAAGGTCTGCGGAGGTTTATGGAGGAGGTTACACTTAGCAAATCTTTGAAAGAAGTGTAAGCATTGTGGGATAAGTTTACTCAAGATGGAGAAATAGTTGGGTCTGAGAGAAGAATAAGACATGGCCCCCACCGTCATCATCATCCCTACTAACAGACCCCCACAACAGTATGTTTCAAAGACTATTTAGAAATTAAGTAGTAAAATTCCTTAATTTTTCAACATAGTACTGGAAGTCCAAGGCACAGCATTCAGACAAAAGACATCCAAATCAGAAAATAAGGGGCCCAAGTCCTCCCTGTTTGCTTATGATATGTCCTAGAAAACCCTAAACACTTCACCAAAAGACTCCATGAACTAATAAATTGATTCTGTAAGCTCTCAGGGTACGGAACTAATGTATACAAGTAGCAGTTCTGTGCGCTACAACAGCTAAGCTGAGACTCAATTAAGAACTCAATACTATTTTTAACAGTTGCAAGGAAAATATAGTCCCTAGGAGTACACTTCACCAAGGAGGTGAGGGAGACACACAAAACTCCAAGGAAAGTAATCACAGATGACACAACTGATAAAACATCATATGTTCATGGAAGAATCAGTATTGCTACAATGTCCATAATGCCCAAAGTGATTTACAGATTCAACACAATTCTCCATCAAAATGACAATGTCATTTTTCACAGAATTTCAAAAAATAATCCTAACTTTCATAGGAAATCAAAAAAGAGCTCGAATAGCCAAAGCAATCTCACATAAAGAGAACAAACCAAACAATGTAATACCACACTATACTCTATCAGGAAAAAGAAAAAATTCAGGTGTCACTGAAGACATGGATGCACAAAAATATTCACTCCCTCTAAGTGGTAGTTTAAATTGAATTAACCACCTGGAAGACTTCTCTGGCAATTTCTACGGAGGTAAAAATGGATAGATATATCTCAAGGACCTGCTTCTTGCCTTGGGAGAGGACTGTTAAGCCCCCACACATCTCCATGGCTTTGACCACACTGCCCCGTAGAGACAGTTGCTTTGCTCTAGCACTTGGTGACAGGATTTGGCTTGGCCTATTCAATCTGAGTAGACATGAGTACTCCTTGTGTAGACATGAGCTTTAGAGCTATTGCCAGTTTGGGGCAGCCTGACCATATATTTTCTGCCAGGAGAAAAGTGTATACTGGGTGGCAGAGCAACAGTGTCTGTGCAGCCGGGCTCAGTGAGAGTGGTAAGAGAAGACTCCAGGCATCTCTGGCCAGTGAGTTTTGCCCTGAGGCTTCCCTTTGGTGACACAGGAAGTGGGTGAGAGACTTCTGGACCCCACGAGGAGGACAGAAGCGGTGGAAAACTGGCAAGTGGTGGGTGCGTTTGTTCAGTCGGAGGCTGCCCCAGCTGTACCCAGAGCAACAGTGAGACTGCAAGCAGGAAAACTCTTACCTGTGGGCTTTTTTGGTTTTCTTGGACTTGAGCACTCAATTGAACTGCCTTGGGAGAGCTTGGGTCAGTGTATGCAGACGACTTGACTTTGGGCGTTGTCTGGGCTGGTCTGAGCTGCTGAGCCAGAAAGGAGCTAATATCGTTCAGCTGTGGGCTGCCCACACAGCTGCTGTGGGAGAGCTGCCCCTGTGTGTTGCAGCACAGAGATCAGCTGGGAGAACTTGGCAGAGCAATCTAGTGATTGAGCTGCCTAAGGCAGGGACTGAGACGCTGGGGAAGTGTGGAGATCCAAGTGTGGCAGATTAACAACTTTGGCCCTCAGGGGTATAGTGGGAGTCTGGACTTGGCGCACTGGATAAGCAGGCAGCCACACCAGGAGAGAGTCCAGGCATAAGTGCTTTCCTTGGAAAGCTTCTGCTTGGCCCAGGTTCATAGTTTGGAGCAGGGGTGGCGAACACGCGGCTAGAGCCGCATGCGGCTCCCGGCCAAAATGAATTTCGGCTCTTTGCCTCTTATCATTATTTTGTATACTGTGGCTCTTTGCCAAGTTTGGATTTTGTTATGCTGCTTCTGAGGAGGG
>CAUYPK010164786.1:0-12172 GCA_963574355.1 Loris lydekkerianus | reverse complement strand
AGGGAATAAAGAAAAGGGGACAAGAGAAGTGTCTTGATTGCACTGAGAACAATGGGCCATTGTCAACTAAAGGAAATGTGTTTACTTTTATATTATAACAAAGAATCACAAAAAATAATAACTTAAGAATTGCATAGAAATGTAGACATGCAAGAAAGTAACGTAGAAAAAAGATTGGTGTGTTTGAGTAATAAAATTATGCTAAAATGTTTTCTTTATTATAACAATGTTGCTAGTGTTAATCCTAACACTGATTTTTAAATGCAGATTCAGACTAAGACAGTTAAAGAAAAGCCCCCTTGCTTCTTCCAGCAGCCTACGTTAGAATCGCACCCTTGTGGGTAAATGGCACACAGTGGGACTTTGCAGTCTGAACAGATGACCTGTGTCCGCTACTCACAGCTGCTAGTCCTGACCTGTGGTGCCCTCCCTCCTGAGCACCGTCTCCCAGGTGTGGTGGGGTCAGCATTTCTGTCTGGTGCCAGCCCACAAATGAAATCATAGGAGAATGAGAACAGGGAGTGAAGCCGGTTTGCTTCTCCTGATCACTGCTTAGACCTCAGTCTAAATCTTCACAGCTTCAGCTTCAGACAGAACATCTACACTGTCAGTTGCCGGTAGGGGGATATTACCCTTGGATGCTAGGATTGTCACCTGATTCAACTGTCCAGTCACCCTGGGCGTGGTCTCCAATGAGCCCTGTTTTGGAAGCAAGCCACATCTTCCATGTCCACGGACGCTCAGCCCGCAGTGCCAGTCTCATCAGGGCTGGGTGAGTGTGAGGCTTTCTTGTCCATGTGAATCTGCCAGGTGGCAGGGAGTTCACAGCTCATCCATGTGTCACAGCCAGGTCTTTCATCCCCTCCATGTGGGTAAAATGAGAACCAGGACCAGGGCTTCCTGTCTAAAAACAATATCTTGTCTCTGAACTTACGGACTACATTAAATATTAAGTCTTCATTACTAAAGATTGCCTTGGCTATCCAGGGTTTTTTCTGGTTCCATACAAAAGGAAACTATTATTTTCCAGTTCTTCAAAGTATGATGTTGGCATTTTAATGGGGATTGCACTGAATCTGTAGATCACTTTGGATAGTATAGACATTTTAACAATGTTGAATCTTCCTGGCCTAGAGCATGGTATTTTATTCCATTTGTTAATGTCTTGAACTATTTTTTAGGGTTTCATAATTTTCTTTGTAGAGATCCTTCACCTCTTCTGTTAGGTATATTCAGAGGCATTTCATTTTCCTTGAAACCACTGTGAAAAGAATTGTGTCCTTGACTTCTCAACTTGGCTGTTATTGTCAAATACAAAGGCTACTGATTTGTGGACATTAATTTTTATACCCTGAGATATTACTATATTTCCTGATCGCTTCTAGGGATCTTGTGGTAGAGAACCCCAGAAACTCAAAGTATAAGATTATATCAGCAACAAGCATCCACCCCTCTGCCCCCATTTGGATGACCTTTATTTTCTTCTCTTGCCTGATTATATTGGCTAGAACTTCCAGAACTATGTTGAGTTGTAGTGGTGATAGTGGACATCCTTGTCTGGTTTCTGTTCTAAGTGGAAAAGTTTTCAGTTTTACTCCATTCAGTATATTAGCTGTGGGTTTGTAGTACCACATATACTCGAGTATAAGCCGAGTTTTTTCGGCACAAAATTTGTGCCGAGTTCGGGTTTTTCGGCACAAATTTTGTGCCGAAAAAACTTGGCTTATACTCGAGTATATACGGTATGTGGCTTTAATCAGTTTAAGAAATGTACCACCTATACCTATGTTAAGTGTTCTTGTTAGAAAAGACTGCTGAATTTATCAAATATATGCTCATGTAAGAATTCAATTCCAGCTGAGGAGGGGGAATGATGGAGGGAGGAGGAGGGAATTTGCGTACTCCCACTTAATGGACACAATGGAAGGGTATGTGGCACACCTCCTGGGTGCAGGACACAGCCAGAGTGTCTCTCTACCTAACACACAAATATTATAACCTAGTTGTACCCTCACATTAGCCTGAAATTTAAAACCAGTAAATTAAAGTTAGATTCAAAGAAACAACTGCTCCTGGCCTGGACCATATCAAATGATAGGCTTGAACTTGCCACTTGTCAGCAGCTCCTCTGGCATTGTACAAGCTCAGTCATAGTCTAGAGCAGAGACGAGGACTTTGAATCCATTCTTCACATCTAGGAAGGCAGCAGTGGGTGTTCTTTCTGGAAATAACTTGGGCGATAAAATAGTATTTCTTCCTTTGAATTTAGACTTATGTCAGATTCTAGAAGGAAATTTCCAGTTATCCTCTAGGTTACTGATTGAAAAATGTTTCTGACGTTGATTAGCTTTGCCTGTAGAAAGGCAGTTTGGAAATCTATGGCCTTAGAGGTCTGGACACTGGTCAGCCTTTGGGCAGCATTGACTGAAACAAGGCAGCGGGGGCATCTGTGGTGCCGAAACAATTTGTTTGGGTCTGGGGGCTGGCTACACAGGCATGTTCATTTTATAAAGCTTATCAAGCTGTGCAGTAATGATTTGTATATGTCACTATATGTTGTGCTTTATTTAAAAGTTCACTTTTTGTTGTATATCCAGAATGTTTTTCAGCCCTGAAGTGCTATCAAGCTGTGAAAGACACTTTGATTCCAACTATGACATTCTGGCAAAAGAAAAACCATGGTAAGAGTAAAAAACTCACCAGGGGCTGGTGGGGAAAAGGGACAAACAGAGAAGAGCCTTTTCAGAGCAGTGAAACAATAGGCACACGGCGTCACACCTTTGTCCAGAACCACAGAATGTGCAGCCCCAAGACGGGGCCCTGATGTGAATTATGGACTTAGGGTGATGTGTCAAGGGACAGTTCATCTATTGTAATGCATGTATCATTCTGGAGAGTGTTGGGGGGGGGATGTTGTGTATATTGTGTGTAGGAGGTATAAAAATTCTAGCTACTAGCTACTCAAGTTGACTAGAAACCTAAAACTCTTAAATACTAAAAGTCTTACTGAAGTTTCACAGTGAGGCAGTTTGTATTCTTACTTACGATATTAGGAAACTTAGAGCCCTGGGCTTGTATTTCCCTCTAGGAATGTAGACAATTTCCGAATATGGAAGATTCTAGGTGACATTTGGGGCCCTATGTTCTTGTAGCCCACAAAACAGCTTTTTCTCTCGAATAGGCCTTTCAGCAGCATGTTCTAGATGGTGACTGCTAGTACAAGAGGTTCTGTAGTCCTAGTTTCCTGGAAACTTTCTCAATTTATCCTTGTCCATGAGGCTGACTTTGTTCACCAGGACAAACAAGCAAAGGTAGCAATGAGAAATGATGGAGAAAGCTTGAAATTGAAGGGGGCAGTGCTTAGTCTTGTACTCCTGTCTTCAGATAAGCCTTACTCAGTTTGGCTAAAAATCAGCACACACCTTTCTGACCAATTGCCAATCCTATCCCTGTAGAAGAAGAAACTCCACTTTCTACACTGGGCTTGCCCATAGCTTTGCCAGTGGGAGTCATCACAAGAACTTGAGTTTCCAATCTAGGCCTCATACCCCAGTTTTCTACTGAGTTATTTACTGTAAGTTTAGGTAACAAAGCTGAGAAGAAGACCAGGGCCTTAGACTACATCACGTCATTAAACATGCCAAGTGGTCAATGTAGAGAGTTCTTACCTACAGGTAGGGGCTGGCCTATGACATAAAGAACTACCAAAGTACAAGTCATCTTCATCTCTGCATAGACACCTGGTTTTTTGTTTTTTGTTTTTTTTATTGGGGATTCATTGAGGATACAAAGAACCAGGTTACATTGATTCCATTTATTAGGTAAAGTTCCTCTTATAACTGTGTCCTGTCCCCAAAAGATGTGTCACATATCAGGATCCCCCACCCCCCTTTCCTTCCCTCTGTGCTCTCCCCTTCCCCCACCCCTGGTGGTGATGATTAATGATCTATACTAGATCATTAATTTTCTCATATCTGAATTGAGTATATAAGATTCTTCTTGAGATTTTTCTACCTCCTTCAAATAATCCCTCTAAGCATGTGTTGGGCCACTTAGAGTTTGCCCACAATTCACTGATTATTTTCATGTATATTTAACACTGGTATGTCATTTTGTCTTTCAGTTCACTAATTTTCTCTAATGTCTAATTTTCTGATAATTCCTTCTGCTGTAATTTTCATGCTGCACTTCAAGATTTCAAATTTGCTTGAGAGCACTTGTGCGTCTTCTTGAACATCTGAGACAGGGATACCTTACACGTGTAAGGACTGGCTAACCATGTCATAACTTCTCAGAGCACGGAATGAAATTGTAGCAAATCTTATCTGCATCTGTGTTATAACTGGTTTTCCTTCATGCTGTATATATAGAAAGTAACTCTGGAAGTTTTCTCAAGGTTGAGTTGGCCTTCCTTAGTTTGAATCTGCATTGCAGATCAATATAAGATAGTCCAAAGAAGCAAAAACTTTCCCTCTTATCCTCCCCAGGGAACTGCACCATACACGTAACTATTTCTTAAAAGCAGGAAGCAGAACTTTGGAATCTGAGCAGCTTACCTTCTGCTGGTTATATAGGAAAGGCACTGTCTAACTTGTAATCCACCCCTCCCTAGCAACCCCTGGGAACATTACCTTTGTGCTCACATTTCCTAGGTACAGTACTAGGTTTCTTACAACTGGGCCCACTAACATGAGAGAAAAGGGCAGAAGACTGAGGCTGGGAAGGAGGAGGCTGACATGCTCCAATTCATTGATTAGTCCTTGTTTCCAAGTCTGTTCCATGGCTCCAGCTCCATCTGGCACAGTAACCATGCTGTTTCCAACAGAACACCCTACTCTTGGGCTCAAATGACACCACCTGATCTAGTTGTCCATTCAGTGTGGTGCTGGTCACAAATGAGCCCTCTCTCCTGGAGACTGGGCAGATCAGTTTGCATTTCCAGACTCTTGGTCTGCAGAAGCATGTCACACCCCTTGAAGGGACACTGAAGAGGGACTTCAAGGATGGGAGGAAAACCTTGCCTGCTGCAGCAGGAAGTCTGGAGGGCCCGTAAGTATGAGGGTATGAATTGGGCACCTAGGTAACCAAAGAGCAACAGAACGACAATGACCAATAGAAAAGGTCAACACTGCCCAGGTGCAGAGAGGCCAATGGAAGACTTGCAGCCAGTTTCAAACGGTGTTTACACGGCTGCAGACATATTCATCTCCACCTTTCAGCCTTGTCTCCTTCATGAGAGGGATCTGCTTCCAACTCTTTGGAAGTACTCTAAACTTTCTTTGTTCTCCTAAAACTATTACCCTGAAAATTTTGTAAGTATCCACACCGCCTGTGCCTCTTCAGTTTTAGTTTCCACTCACTGTTGATTTCTGCCATGTCTCAGTTGAACTTTCTAGCCCAGCTGAGTAATCAAACCTGGTCAACTAGGGTCAAGAGACTGGAACCCCCAGGACCCCTCATTAGGACCAGGGGAGGGAATTCTCAGCTTTCTGCTACTTACATGAAATTCTTCCAGGTGACCTGAAGTCCACCCCACTTGTGTTCAGGGACAGCTCTTGCGTTCCTTCCAAATAGGTAAAATGACCAGCAAAATGGACGCCAGTTTCAAATCACTGTGCCTGTCTCTGAACCCATGACCTGTTCTGAGAACTGACTGAAAGTTCTCGCTGAAGGCTCAGTCTGTTTGCACTTTAACCTGCCCCATTAGAGGATTTCAGGTTCTAGGCTTGTGCTTCCTTCCAGAAACGCCAGACAATTTCCCATTATAAAAGACACTAGGTGATATTTGGCATGTACACATTTATAGCCTGTGATGAAATAGCATTTCTATTAAAGGAGATCAGGCTCCACTGGGCCTTTCAGGACCATATTCTAGATTGCTGATTCAGGAGTTTCTAAAACCAGATTATATTCCTTCCCAAAGTAAATTCCAGGCCTGCTTTTATTTTATAACAGGAAATAGACCAAGTTACCCACTTGCCCTTGACTCTAGCTTTGTTAGGATGTACTAGAATGGATAGTAATAACAGGGAGAAGGCCTCAGCCTGATGTGGGCAGTGCTTAGGGTCTTGTGTCCATTTCTTTTAGCCTGGCCAGGCCTGATTGAGAAAATATTCTAAGAAGACATTGTCTTGACCACTTGATGTTCCTAAGGAAATGGTTTGGTCTGTGGTCTCTTAGCTTTGAGGCCTGGACTGAGAGTAAATTACCAGAATTTTATTTGGGTTTGGGGTCTACATTCAGGAATTCAGGTTCTTATGACTCCCACCCATAAGGCTACAGGCAAATGTCAATGTAGAGAGTTCTTACTCCTACAGGTAGGGGCTAACCTATGATGTGAAGAACTACCAAAGTACAAGTCATCTTTATCTTTGCATAGACATCTGTGGTTTTTTTTTTTTGTTTGTTTTTGTTTTTTAATTGGGGATTCATTGAGGGTACAAAGAACAAAGTTACATTGATTCCATTTATTAGGTAAAGTCCCTCTTATAACTGTGTCCTGCCCCCAAAAGGTGTTTCACATATCAGGATCCCTCACCGCCCTCTCCTTCCCTCTCTACTCTCCCCTTCCCCTACCCCTACCCCTAGTGGTGGTGATTAATGATCTATACTAGATCATTAATTTTCTCATATTGGAATTGAGTATATAAGATTCTTCTCCATTGTGATGCTTTATGAAGAATGTGTTCTACTTCCATCTAGGTTCATACAAAAGATGTAAAGTCTCCATCTTTTGATGGCTGAATAATATTCCATGGTATACATATACCACAGCTTGTTAACCCATTCCTGGGTTGGTGAGCATTTAGGCTATTTCCACATTTTGGCAATTATAAATTGAGCTGAGATTAAAAAGTCTAGTGCAAGTGTCCTTATGGTAAAATAATTTTTTTTTCTTTCTTTTGGGTAGATACCCAGTAATGGGATTGCAGAATCAAATGGGAGGTCTAGTTTGAGTTCTTTGAGGGTTCTCCATGCTTCCTTCTCTCCACATCCACACCAGCATCTGCAGTTTTGAGATTTTGTGAGGTAGTCCCTTCTCTAATAGAGACATAGACTTCTGCAACTGAACAGAAAACCAGGAAATTAAACTAACATACAGCCACCTAATCTTTGATGAATAAGAGCATCCACTGAGGGAAAGACTTCCTATTCAATAAATGGTGCTGGGAGAACTGGATGCCACATGTAAGAGACTGAAACTGAGCCTGTACCTTTCTCCTCTCTAAAATTGATTCAAGATGGATAAAAGACCTAAATTTAAGGCATGAAACAGTAAAAATCCTCTAAGTGTGGGGAAAACACTTGAAGATATCAGCCTGGGGAGAGACTTCATGAAGACTTCCTGGGTAATTGCAACAACAACAAAAATAAACAAATGGGAATTAATGAAAGCTTCTGTACAGCTAAGGAGATGACAACCAAAGCAAATAGACGACCTACACAATGGGAAAGGATATTTGCATACTTTGAGTCAGATAAAAGCTTGATAACTAGGATCTATAGAGAACTCAAAATTAACATGAAAAGAGCCAACAGTCCCTTATATCACTGGGCAAGAGATGAATAGAACCTTCTCTAAAGACACACAAATGGCTCACAAACATATGAAAAAAATGCTCGTGGTCCCTAATTAGAGAAATGCAAATCAACCATCCAGATAATGTCTGTCTGTTTTAATTAGAAATGTATCCTCGTATACACAGTAAAAACTAAACATTTCAGTTTGTGGTGGTGTTGGTATCAAATTCCAGTGAGAGCTGGCCTTTCCAACTCAAGCAGCTGAGACAGTGAGAATGTATCTTGGGGCCTTCAAGTCTCAAGTCTTGGGTGAATTGCATGACAGAACCTTTGTAGACTTTGATGTTTGTCCTCAACCTGTGGAATGACCTCCCTTACTGGTGTGTGCATCCTTGATCTGATGCCAAATGTTTAGAGAAATATGGAGAGATATAGAAGTTTGTATAAACATGCTCTGCTCATCCTGAAGTCAGTGACTCAGGAGCCTGGGATCCATGAAGCCCTGTGTTCAAGATCTCTGAATATTAGTGCTCGTGTTCTCAGTGGGGGTTTGACCAGCCCGTGTTGAAAAACTGAAAGCAGGAAACAGATGATGACCTTGTTTATGAAGATGGTCCAACACCCTTCATCCCCACTGTATAGCTTCTGGGTCATAAACAGGCTTTTGTGGAGGTTTGGACAACTGAGATGTCAGCCTGGGCAAGAGAAAAGTTGAGGGTCTGGGGTCTGGAACGCAAGAACCCACCTTGGGGCTATTCTCTGGGAAAAAAAATCTGACTTGAGGTTTTGAAATAGCTCTGAATCCTGAGACCACCTGGCAGATAAATCATCTGAATGATGGAGGTCCTCCTCTTTGGACTTTGAATCTGTAGATAAAATGGCCTACTCCACTTGGAGCTACGTCATCCACAGGGAGCACGGTCCTTATTCCACACTATTACCTAGGTCGGTGTCAGCACAGGGGCCATTTCGTTCCATTTAACTGGAAAACCATTGGGGGGTAGAGATGTGACTGGATGAGCTTTCTATGGAGACACATTATGAGGTAAAACTGACTTTTTGCTTGCTTGGACACCCTAAAAATCCTTGAGGCATCCTGGGTAGAGACTTAAAAACATTAGTTTGGCATTTTACTCCTTTTTGAAATATGAAATGACTTTTGCAGAGAGGCCTTGTGGCATCTTTCTTCAGATTGGTACTTACGATTTGGTTAATTGCTTACATTTGTAAAGTCAAGTCTGAGATGTAATTGTCCTTCACCCAGGGAGTGTGCCACATACCTGCTGTACATTGTACCTGTTAGGTGTGAACTTACCAAGTCCCTTTACTCCCTTCTTGAATTTGAGTTTTTCTCATGTGGGTTTGTAGTTGCTAATCCACCAGTTTCAGCTGAGTACTGGGTACACAGGATGCTTGATTTTCCGTTCTTGTGATATTTTGAAAAATGTTCTCCAAATCCTTCCAGGTAAATATACAAATATGGACATAAATAAAGATAAAATCTCCAAGTTTTTATGACTAAACAGTTTTTTATGACTAAACAGTATATGATATACATATAGCACAGTTTATTAATCCATTCCTGGGGTGATGGGCAGGTTTGTGGCATCATCTTAACATGAGTAAGCTGTGTTGAATCCAAGAACCAGATTGTGATGCTGGAGGTAGCACGTCTGTGAGTTGACCTAAAGGCAGAAAGTAGAAATACAAGATCAGTAGTTACATGTATGTGATCCTAGAGAAAGACTCTGCTCCTTCATATAAAACAATTAAAAAAAAAAAAAATCTCTCCTGACCATTCTACAGGGTGTCCCAAAAGAAATCACCACACATATGAAAGATGGGAAATTATAGCTAAGTATACCTTAACTTACAAAATATTCATTACAGAATTTTACAAAATAGTCACAAGATATGTTCTACGTGTTGGCCACCTTCCTATCTACAAGAAGTCTCCCCCCGATCGTGCTGATCACGTTCCAAGGAACCTGTCTTGCAAGTAACTGCATTATGAATGCATTCCTTTAAATGATCCAGGCTTCTAATCTTTTCCTTGTACAGCACAGCTTTTAAGTAGATTCACAAGTAAAAGTTAAGTGGGGAAAGATTAGGGCATCTCACAGATCCTTCTAAAGGGTTGTTGTAGCCAATCCGTGAAAGTGGAAACTGTTGATCTGACCCTCTATGAAATCAGTGTATGGTGCCCCATGATCACATTAATGTACACAGCTATGATTTAATAAAAAAAAAAATAAGATACAAAGTGTCCATTTAAGAGATGGTACTACCTATAGGATGCATAATATGACTACTTTAAGTTTGCCTATCTATGGAAACTTTTGGGACACCTGTAGAAGCAAGTGATATTTAGGCTGTGGGAAGGTCCCATCTCCCTGCTGACTGTGGGAGTCTAGTGTGTAAATTGAGCACTACAACCATCACTTCCAAAACTATTCTAATGTGGGCTTCTCTCCACTGGCATGGGAACCTTAATTGTCAAGTGTTAGGCAATTTCTGAGTCAGATAAGAACTGAGTGGAGGGAGTTGCAGGGAGTTGTCACAAATGCACATATATATATATACTCATTCCTGTGATTCTGAATTAAAGGTAAGATCCAGGTGCCATTGAGGGTATGACCCCTGCCCAGAGTGAAAGAATTCTTGTGCTCAGGATATAAATGTTGGCTCCTATGTTCTCGGGGTAGTTCGATCTAATCGTCTTGTTCAAAAGCTGAAAACTAGAATTACAGAAATCACTGTTTAAAGGAATGATTCCAACCCGTCCCCTAGGTTAACATTTAGCTTTTCTTCGGTCATTAAAAAAACAGAATTTTCTTGAATTTATAATTGAGTTGTGTCTGGCAAGAATGAGCCTTGAATAGAATGTTAGAAGGTCTGAGGGATGAAAGGTGAGAAGTATCTCATCTGGAATCTATCCTCTGGGAAAACTGAACCAAATCATGTTAGGAAATGGGGGATGTGAATCCCATGAGGTCTCCAGGAAGGTGGGTCATCTGAGACGAGATGGGTGTTTTCCTCTGGACTGTCATGTCTGTGAAATCTTTGCAGCAATTGAAATAGGCTCAGTGTTTCCTTAAACTGCTGGGTGCGAAACCTCCACAGGCTCCATGGGCACAAAGTAGCATCCATGAGCCGAGTCCTGTTATCCAAAGCCTCCCCTCCCCTATGCTGCTGCGGCTGTGCTGAGATTCAGGACAAAGGATGCTCTCCAGGGCTTTGATGACGTCTTCCCTGTTGCTCTTTCCAGTCTCAGCTTTATAAACTTACGATATTTAGGACCTGCCATTGTAGATGCCTATGAGCCTTTGCTCCTGGTTTCCTTCTCAAAAGTTCCTGCACATACTGGTTGTGCAGAGACTCCAGTCTTGCTATAGCCCTGGCCAGCTGTGTGCCTGCAAGTGGACCAGAGTAGGAAGTCAGGCCTCAGGTTGATCTTACCTGGCTTGTTCTCCAGGAATCTCACAGCTGAGTAGGCAGACCAGGAGCAGCAGAGCCTGGACTAGAACTGGCTTTAAAGGAGCAGTCTATTAGTAGGCAATGATCTCTTTGATATCAAGGGTCATGTAATCACTGACAACCAGCTCAGGTCCAAAGTGTCTGGTTTCTTTCCAGAACTGAGACACGTGGCAGGGAGCATCAGGGTCCCCTGAAAGAGACTATATCAAGGGATGAAATTGTGGCTGCGGAGGAAGGAGGACTTACACTTTTTTTGCCATGTAACCAGAGTTAGAAAAGGGCTTATAAAAATGGTGACAACTGAGGGATTTAAAAAATGTTTGAATCCTTTATCAAACAAAGTGGATGTTGGTCTCCTGGCAATGCTGGAGGAGGAAGGCTGAATCTTGCACTTCTCTTTTGGACTCAGCCAGGTTTGCACAGTCAAGTGTGCAGACTTAGGGGTCCCTGAGGCTAACTCTACTCTCAGACCGGATGTGCTTCTCTGTGATGGGAAGAATGAAGTCAGAGGGAAGAGGCTCTTTCAACACTACACAGGAACTGAGATGTGGGAACTGCAGACAGCTTAAGTAGTGTTTTGAAAGGAATGGGGGATGAACTGGTTAGATAATCCTAAACCAAACTGTCATTAGGCATGAATTGGGGAAAGTATTACTTGGTATTTCCTTTGGAATGACATCCATCAGGCCAATGTAAGACCTGCTATGTGGGAAAAGGAAAAGAAAGCATTGCGTGTCTGAATGCCTCGTCCAGGACAGGTCAGTGCCGATGTGAGCCTTTAATGTCTAAGTTTCCTTGATAGAAGATTGTGATAAAATCTTCGAGTCAGGCCTGACCAGGTGTGCCTAGGAAAATACTCTGGAGACTTGTATCCCACCTTTTGTAGCTCACATGGCCAAGCTCTAGGGAGTTAAGAATGGCATTTGCCTCCATTATAGAAGAATCCTTGATGTTGGTAGGGCTTGCATTGAATCTTTATATTGCTTTGAGTAGTTAGAACACTTTGACAATTTTAAAAATTGTTAGTGGTTTTTGTTTTTTTTGTTTTGGTTTTTTTTTTTTTTTTTTTTTTTTTGGTTTTTTTTGTAATTATTAATCAAATTTTCTGATTCATTTACAATTATATGAAATATTAAATATATTTATTTACACGGGTTTAATTGGGTTTATGGGC